>JAUIMM010002746.1:0-205606 GCA_031769625.1 Taudactylus pleione
CATTATAACATTCTAATATAACATTCTAACATACATTATAACAATCTAATATACAATCTAACATCCATTCTAACATTCTAACATAAATTATAACATTCTAATATACATTCTAACATCAATTATAACATTCTAACATCCATAATAACATTCTAACATACATCTAACATTCTAATATACATTCTAACATCCATTATAACATTCTAAACATTCTAATATACATTCTAACATCCATTATAACATTCTAACATACTTTTTAACATTCTAATATACATTCTAAAATCAATTATAACATTCTAACATCCATTTTAACATTCTAATATACATTATAACATCCATTATAATATTCTAACATCCATTATTATATTCTAACATCCATTATAACATTCTAATATACATTCTAACATCCACTATAACATTCTAACATACATTATAATATTCTAATATACATTCTAACATGCATTCTAACATACATTATAACATTCTAATATACATTATAACATCCATTCTAACATTCTAACATCCATTCTAACATTCTAATATTCATTATAACATCCATTATAACATTCTAACATCCATTTTAACTTTCTAATATACATTATAACATCCTTTATAATAATCTAACATCCATTATAACATTCTAACATCCATTAAAACATTCTAATATACATTCTAACATCCATTATAACATTCTAACATACATTATAATATTCTAATATACATTCTAACATGCATTCTATCATACAATATAACATTCTAATATACATTATAACATCCATTATAACATTCTAACATCCATTCTACCATTCTAATATTCATTATAACATCCATTATAACATTCTATCATCCATTGTAACATTCTAACATACATTATAACATTCTAATATACATTCTAACATCCATTATAACATTCGAACATACATTACTACAATCTAAAATACATTAAAACATTCTAGTATACATTATAACATCCATTATAACATTCTAACATACATTATAAACATTGTAACATACATTATAACATTCTAATATACATTCTAACATCTATTATAACATTCTAACATACATTATAACAATCTAAAATACATTTTAACATCCAAAATAACATTCTAACATACATTATAACTTTCTAATATACATTCTAACATCCATTATAACATTCTAACATCCATAATAGCATTCTAACATACATTCTAACATTATAATATACATTCTAACATCCATTATAACATTCTAACATACATTCTAACATCCAAAATAACATTCTAACATCCATTTAACATTCTAACTCCATTATAACATTCTAACATACATTATAACATTCTAATATAACATTCTAACATACATTATAACAATCTAATATACAATCTAACATCCATTCTAACATTCTAACATACATTATAACATTATAATATACATTCTAACATCAATTATAACATTCTAACATCCATAATAACATTCTAACATACATTCTAACATTCTAATATACATTCTAACATCCATTATAACATTCTAATATACATTCTAACATCCATTATAACATTCTAACATACTTTTTAACATTCTACTATACATTCTAAAATCAATTATAACATTCTAACATCCATTTTAACATTCTAATATACATTATAACTTCAATTATAATATTCTAGCATCCATTATAATATTCTAACATCCATTATAACATTCTAATATACATTCTAACATCCATTATAACATTCTAACATACATTATAATATTCTAATATACATTCTAACATGCATTCTAACATACATTATAACATTCTAATATACATTATAACATCCATTCTAACATTCTAACATCCATTCTAACATTCTAATATTCATTATAACATCCATTATAACATTCTAACATCCATTGTAACATTCTAACATACATTATAACATTCTAATATACATTCTAACATCCATTATAACATTCTAACATCCATTATAACATTCTAACATACATTATTACAATCTAATATACATTCTAACATACATTATAACATTCTAACATACATTATAACATTCTAATATATATTGTAACATCCATTATAATATTTTAACATCCATTATAACATTCTAACATCCATTATAATATTCTAATATACATTCTAACATCCATTATAATATTCTAAAATACACTATAACATTCTAATATACATTCTAACATGCATCTTACATACATTATAACATTCTAATATACATTATAACATCCATTATAACATTATAACATCCATTCTATCATTCTAATATACATTAAAACATCCATTCTAACATTCTAACATCAATTCTAACATCCATTCTAACATTCTAACATCCATAATAACATTCTAACATACATTTTAACATTCTAATATACATTCTAACATCCATTCTAACATTCTAACATCCATTATAACATTCTAATATACATTATAACATTCTAATAGACATTATAACATCCATTATAGCATTATAACATACATTATAACATTCTAATATACGTTCTAATATCCATTATAACATTCTAACATACATTATAACATTCTAATATACATTCTAACATCCATTATAACATTCTAACATACATTATAACATTGTAACATACATTATAACATTCTAATATACATTCTAACATCCATTATAACATTCGAACATACATTATTACAATCTAAAATACATTATAACTTTCTAGTATACATTATAACATCCATTGTAACATTCTAACATACATTATAACATTCTAATATACATTCTAACATCCATTATAACATTCGAACATACATTATTACAATCTAAAATACATTAAAACATTCTAGTATACATTATAACATCCATTATAACATTCTAATATAACATTCTAACATACATTATAACAATCTAATATACAATCTAACATCCATTCTAACATTCTAACATAAATTATAACATTCTAATATACATTCTAACATCAATTATAACATTCTAACATCCATAATAACATTCTAACATACATTCTAACATTCTAATATACATTCTAACATCCATTATAACATTCTAACATTCTAATATACATTCTAACATCCATTATAACATTCTAACATACTTTTTAACATTCTAATATACATTCTAAAATCAATTATAACATTCTAACATCCATTTTAACATTCTAATATACATTATAACATCCATTATAATATTCTAACATCCATTATTATATTCTAACATCCATTATAACATTCTAATATACATTCTAACATCCACTATAACATTCTAACATACATTATAATATTCTAATATACATTCTAACATGCATTCTAACATACATTATAACATTCTAATATACATTATAACATCCATTCTAACATTCTAACATCCATTCTAACATTCTAATATTCATTATAACATCCATTATAACATTCTAACATCCATTTTAACTTTCTAATATACATTATAACATCCTTTATAATAATCTAACATCCATTATAACATTCTAACATCCATTAAAACATTCTAATATACATTCTAACATCCATTATAACATTCTAACATACATTATAATATTCTAATATACATTCTAACATGCATTCTATCATACAATATAACATTCTAATATACATTATAACATCCATTATAACATTCTAACATCCATTCTACCATTCTAATATTCATTATAACATCCATTATAACATTCTATCATCCATTGTAACATTCTAACATACATTATAACATTCTAATATACATTCTAACATCCATTATAACATTCGAACATACATTACTACAATCTAAAATACATTAAAACATTCTAGTATACATTATAACATCCATTATAACATTCTAACATACATTATAACATTGTAACATACATTATAACATTCTAATATACATTCTAACATCTATTATAACATTCTAACATACATTATAACAATCTAAAATACATTTTAACATCCAAAATAACATTCTAACATACATTATAACTTTCTAATATACATTCTAACATCCATTATAACATTCTAACATCCATAATAGCATTCTAACATACATTCTAACATTATAATATACATTCTAACATCCATTATAACATTCTAACATACATTCTAACATCCAAAATAACATTCTAACATCCATTTTAACATTCTAACTTCCATTATAACATTCTAACATACATTATAACATTCTAATATAACATTCTAACATACATTATAACAATCTAATATACAATCTAACATCCATTCTAACATTCTAACATACATTATAACATTATAATATACATTCTAACATCAATTATAACATTCTAACATCCATAATAACATTCTAACATACATTCTAACATTCTAATATACATTCTAACATCCATTATAACATTCTAATATACATTCTAACATCCATTATAACATTCTAACATACTTTTTAACATTCTACTATACATTCTAAAATCAATTATAACATTCTAACATCCATTTTAACATTCTAATATACATTATAACTTCAATTATAATATTCTAGCATCCATTATAATATTCTAACATCCATTATAACATTCTAATATACATTCTAACATCCATTATAACATTCTAACATACATTATAATATTCTAATATACATTCTAACATGCATTCTAACATACATTATAACATTCTAATATACATTATAACATCCATTCTAACATTCTAACATCCATTCTAACATTCTAATATTCATTATAACATCCATTATAACATTCTAACATCCATTGTAACATTCTAACATACATTATAACATTCTAATATACATTCTAACATCCATTATAACATTCTAACATCCATTATAACATTCTAACATACATTATTACAATCTAATATACATTCTAACATACATTATAACATTCTAACATACATTATAACATTCTAATATATATTGTAACATCCATTATAATATTTTAACATCCATTATAACATTCTAACATCCATTATAATATTCTAATATACATTCTAACATCCATTATAATATTCTAAAATACACTATAACATTCTAATATACATTCTAACATGCATTCTTACATACATTATAACATTCTAATATACATTATAACATCCATTATAACATTATAACATCCATTCTATCATTCTAATATACATTAAAACATCCATTCTAACATTCTAACATCAATTCTAACATCCATTCTAACATTCTAACATCCATAATAACATTCTAACATACATTTTAACATTCTAATATACATTCTAACATCCATTCTAACATTCTAACATCCATTATAACATTCTAATATACATTATAACATTCTAATAGACATTATAACATCCATTATAGCATTATAACATACATTATAACATTCTAATATACGTTCTAATATCCATTATAACATTCTAACATACATTATAACATTCTAATATACATTCTAACATCCATTATAACATTCTAACATACATTATAACATTGTAACATACATTATAACATTCTAATATACATTCTAACATCCATTATAACATTCGAACATACATTATTACAATCTAAAATACATTATAACTTTCTAGTATACATTATAACATCCATTGTAACATTCTAACATACATTATAACATTCTAATATACATTCTAACATCCATTATAACATTCGAACATACATTATTACAATCTAAAATACATTAAAACATTCTAGTATACATTATAACATCCATTATAACATTCTAATATAACATTCTAACATACATTATAACAATCTAATATACAATCTAACATCCATTCTAACATTCTAACATAAATTATAACATTCTAATATACATTCTAACATCAATTATAACATTCTAACATCCATAATAACATTCTAACATACATTCTAACATTCTAATATACATTCTAACATCCATTATAACATTCTAACATTCTAATATACATTCTAACATCCATTATAACATTCTAACATACTTTTTAACATTCTAATATACATTCTAAAATCAATTATAACATTCTAACATCCATTTTAACATTCTAATATACATTATAACATCCATTATAATATTCTAACATCCATTATTATATTCTAACATCCATTATAACATTCTAATATACATTCTAACATCCACTATAACATTCTAACATACATTATAATATTCTAATATACATTCTAACATGCATTCTAACATACATTATAACATTCTAATATACATTATAACATCCATTCTAACATTCTAACATCCATTCTAACATTCTAATATTCATTATAACATCCATTATAACATTCTAACATCCATTTTAACTTTCTAATATACATTATAACATCCTTTATAATAATCTAACATCCATTATAACATTCTAACATCCATTAAAACATTCTAATATACATTCTAACATCCATTATAACATTCTAACATACATTATAATATTCTAATATACATTCTAACATGCATTCTATCATACAATATAACATTCTAATATACATTATAACATCCATTATAACATTCTAACATCCATTCTACCATTCTAATATTCATTATAACATCCATTATAACATTCTATCATCCATTGTAACATTCTAACATACATTATAACATTCTAATATACATTCTAACATCCATTATAACATTCGAACATACATTACTACAATCTAAAATACATTAAAACATTCTAGTATACATTATAACATCCATTATAACATTCTAACATACATTATAACATTGTAACATACATTATAACATTCTAATATACATTCTAACATCTATTATAACATTCTAACATACATTATAACAATCTAAAATACATTTTAACATCCAAAATAACATTCTAACATACATTATAACTTTCTAATATACATTCTAACATCCATTATAACATTCTAACATCCATAATAGCATTCTAACATACATTCTAACATTATAATATACATTCTAACATCCATTATAACATTCTAACATACATTCTAACATCCAAAATAACATTCTAACATCCATTTTAACATTCTAACTTCCATTATAACATTCTAACATACATTATAACATTCTAATATAACATTCTAACATACATTATAACAATCTAATATACAATCTAACATCCATTCTAACATTCTAACATACATTATAACATTATAATATACATTCTAACATCAATTATAACATTCTAACATCCATAATAACATTCTAACATACATTCTAACATTCTAATATACATTCTAACATCCATTATAACATTCTAATATACATTCTAACATCCATTATAACATTCTAACATACTTTTTAACATTCTACTATACATTCTAAAATCAATTATAACATTCTAACATCCATTTTAACATTCTAATATACATTATAACTTCAATTATAATATTCTAGCATCCATTATAATATTCTAACATCCATTATAACATTCTAATATACATTCTAACATCCATTATAACATTCTAACATACATTATAATATTCTAATATACATTCTAACATGCATTCTAACATACATTATAACATTCTAATATACATTATAACATCCATTCTAACATTCTAACATCCATTCTAACATTCTAATATTCATTATAACATCCATTATAACATTCTAACATCCATTGTAACATTCTAACATACATTATAACATTCTAATATACATTCTAACATCCATTATAACATTCTAACATCCATTATAACATTCTAACATACATTATTACAATCTAATATACATTCTAACATACATTATAACATTCTAACATACATTATAACATTCTAATATATATTGTAACATCCATTATAATATTTTAACATCCATTATAACATTCTAACATCCATTATAATATTCTAATATACATTCTAACATCCATTATAATATTCTAAAATACACTATAACATTCTAATATACATTCTAACATGCATTCTTACATACATTATAACATTCTAATATACATTATAACATCCATTATAACATTATAACATCCATTCTATCATTCTAATATACATTAAAACATCCATTCTAACATTCTAACATCAATTCTAACATCCATTCTAACATTCTAACATCCATAATAACATTCTAACATACATTTTAACATTCTAATATACATTCTAACATCCATTCTAACATTCTAACATCCATTATAACATTCTAATATACATTATAACATTCTAATAGACATTATAACATCCATTATAGCATTATAACATACATTATAACATTCTAATATACGTTCTAATATCCATTATAACATTCTAACATACATTATAACATTCTAATATACATTCTAACATCCATTATAACATTCTAACATACATTATAACATTGTAACATACATTATAACATTCTAATATACATTCTAACATCCATTATAACATTCGAACATACATTATTACAATCTAAAATACATTATAACTTTCTAGTATACATTATAACATCCATTGTAACATTCTAACATACATTATAACATTCTAATATACATTCTAACATCCATTATAACATTCGAACATACATTATTACAATCTAAAATACATTAAAACATTCTAGTATACATTATAACATCCATTATAACATTCTAATATAACATTCTAACATACATTATAACAATCTAATATACAATCTAACATCCATTCTAACATTCTAACATAAATTATAACATTCTAATATACATTCTAACATCAATTATAACATTCTAACATCCATAATAACATTCTAACATACATTCTAACATTCTAATATACATTCTAACATCCATTATAACATTCTAACATTCTAATATACATTCTAACATCCATTATAACATTCTAACATACTTTTTAACATTCTAATATACATTCTAAAATCAATTATAACATTCTAACATCCATTTTAACATTCTAATATACATTATAACATCCATTATAATATTCTAACATCCATTATTATATTCTAACATCCATTATAACATTCTAATATACATTCTAACATCCACTATAACATTCTAACATACATTATAATATTCTAATATACATTCTAACATGCATTCTAACATACATTATAACATTCTAATATACATTATAACATCCATTCTAACATTCTAACATCCATTCTAACATTCTAATATTCATTATAACATCCATTATAACATTCTAACATCCATTTTAACTTTCTAATATACATTATAACATCCTTTATAATAATCTAACATCCATTATAACATTCTAACATCCATTAAAACATTCTAATATACATTCTAACATCCATTATAACATTCTAACATACATTATAATATTCTAATATACATTCTAACATGCATTCTATCATACAATATAACATTCTAATATACATTATAACATCCATTATAACATTCTAACATCCATTCTACCATTCTAATATTCATTATAACATCCATTATAACATTCTATCATCCATTGTAACATTCTAACATACATTATAACATTCTAATATACATTCTAACATCCATTATAACATTCGAACATACATTACTACAATCTAAAATACATTAAAACATTCTAGTATACATTATAACATCCATTATAACATTCTAACATACATTATAACATTGTAACATACATTATAACATTCTAATATACATTCTAACATCTATTATAACATTCTAACATACATTATAACAATCTAAAATACATTTTAACATCCAAAATAACATTCTAACATACATTATAACTTTCTAATATACATTCTAACATCCATTATAACATTCTAACATCCATAATAGCATTCTAACATACATTCTAACATTATAATATACATTCTAACATCCATTATAACATTCTAACATACATTCTAACATCCAAAATAACATTCTAACATCCATTTTAACATTCTAACTTCCATTATAACATTCTAACATACATTATAACATTCTAATATAACATTCTAACATACATTATAACAATCTAATATACAATCTAACATCCATTCTAACATTCTAACATACATTATAACATTATAATATACATTCTAACATCAATTATAACATTCTAACATCCATAATAACATTCTAACATACATTCTAACATTCTAATATACATTCTAACATCCATTATAACATTCTAATATACATTCTAACATCCATTATAACATTCTAACATACTTTTTAACATTCTACTATACATTCTAAAATCAATTATAACATTCTAACATCCATTTTAACATTCTAATATACATTATAACATCAATTATAATATTCTAGCATCCATTATAATATTCTAACATCCATTATAACATTCTAATATACATTCTAACATCCATTATAACATTCTAACATACATTATAATATTCTAATATACATTCTAACATGCATTCTAACATACATTATAACATTCTAATATACATTATAACATCCATTCTAACATTCTAACATCCATTCTAACATTCTAATATTCATTATAACATCCATTATAACATTCTAACATCCATTGTAACATTCTAACATACATTATAACATTCTAATATACATTCTAACATCCATTATAACATTCTAACATCCATTATAACATTCTAACATACATTATTACAATCTAATATACATTCTAACATACATTATAACATTCTAACATACATTATAACATTCTAATATATATTGTAACATCCATTATAATATTTTAACATCCATTATAACATTCTAACATCCATTATAATATTCTAATATACATTCTAACATCCATTATAATATTCTAAAATACACTATAACATTCTAATATACATTCTAACATGCATTCTTACATACATTATAACATTCTAATATACATTATAACATCCATTATAACATTATAACATCCATTCTATCATTCTAATATACATTAAAACATCCATTCTAACATTCTAACATCAATTCTAACATCCATTCTAACATTCTAACATCCATAATAACATTCTAACATACATTTTAACATTCTAATATACATTCTAACATCCATTCTAACATTCTAACATCCATTATAACATTCTAATATACATTATAACATTCTAAAAGACATTATAACATCCATTATAGCATTATAACATACATTATAACATTCTAATATACGTTCTAATATCCATTATAACATTCTAACATACATTATAACATTCTAATATACATTCTAACATCCATTATAACATTCTAACATACATTATAACATTGTAACATACATTATAACATTCTAATATACATTCTAACATCCATTATAACATTCGAACATACATTATTACAATCTAAAATACATTATAACTTTCTAGTATACATTATAACATCCATTATAACATTCTAACATACATTATAACATTGTAACATACATTATAACATTCTACTATACATTCTAACATCTATTATAACATTCTAACATACATTATAACAATCTAAAATACATTTTAACATCCAAAATAACATTCTAACATACATTATAACTTTCTAATATACATTCTAACATCCATTATAACATTCTAACATCCATAATAGCATTCTAACATACATTCTAACATTATAATATACATTCTAACATCCATTATAACATTCTAACATACATTCTAACATCCAAAATAACATTCTAACATCCATTTTAACATTCTAACTTCCATTATAACATTCTAACATACATTATAACATTCTAATATAACATTCTAACATACATTATAACAATCTAATATACAATCTAACATCCATTCTAACATTCTAACATACATTATAACATTATAATATACATTCTAACATCAATTATAACATTCTAACATCCATAATAACATTCTAACATACATTCTAACATTCTAATATACATTCTAACATCCATTATAACATTCTAACATTCTAATATACATTCTAACATCCATTATGACGTTCTAACATACTTTTTAACATTCTAATATACATTCTAAAATCAATTATAACATTCTAACATCCATTTTAACATTCTAATATACATTATAACATCCATTATAATATTCTAACATCCATTATAATATTCTAACATCCATTATAACATTCTAATATACATTCTAACATCCACTATAACATTCTAACATACATTATAATATTCTAGTATACATTCTAACATGCATTCTAACATACATTATAAAATTCTAATATACATTATAACATCCATTCTAACATTCTAACATCCATTCTAACATTCTAATATTCATTATAACATCCATTATAACATTCTAACATCCATTGTAACATTCTAACATACATTATAACATTCTAATATACATTATAACATCCATTCTAACATTCTAACATCCATTCTAAAATTCTAATATTCATTATAACATCCATTATAACATTCTAACATCCATTGTAACATTCTAACATACATTATAACATTCTAATATACATTCTAACATCCATTATAACATTCTAACATCCATAATAACATTCTAACATACATTATAACAATCTAATATACATTCTAACATACATTATAACATTCTAACATACATTATAACATTCTAATATTTATTGTAACATCCATTATAATATTTTAACATCCATTATAACATTCTAACATCCATTATAATATTCTAATATACATTCTAACATCCATTATAACATTCTAAAATACACTATAACATTCTAATATACATTCTAACATGCATTCTTACATACATTATAACATTCTAATATACATTATAACATCCATTATAACATTATAACATCCATTCTATCATTCCAATATACATTAAAACATCCATTCTAACATTCTAACATCAATTCTAACATCCATTCTAACATTCTAACATCCATAATAACATTCTAACATACATTTTAACATTCTAATATACATTCTAACATCCATTCTAACATTCTAACATCCATTATAACATTCTAATATACATTATAACATTCTAATAGTCATTATAACATCCATTATAACATTAAAACATACATTATAACATTCTAATATACGTTCTAATATCCATTATAACATTCTAACATACATTATAACATTCTACTATACATTCTAACATCCATTATAACATTCTAACATACATTCTAACAATCTAATAAACATTCTAACATCCATTATAACATTCTAACATACATTATAACATTCTAATATACATTCTAACATACATTCTAACATTCTAGTATACATTATAACATCCATTATAACATTCTAACATACATTAAAACATTGTAACATACATTATAACATTCTAATATACATTCTAACATCTATTATAACATTCTAACATACATTATAAAAATCTAAAATACATTCAAACATCCAAAATAACATTCTAACATACATTATAACTTTCTAATATACATTCTTACATCCATTATAACATTCTAACATCCATAATAACATTCTAACATACATTCTAACATTCTAAAATACATTCTAACATCTATTATAACATTCTAACATCCATTATAACATCCTAACATACATTATAACATTCTAATATACATTTTAACATCCATTATAACATTATAACATACATTATAACAATCTAATATACATTCTAATATCCATTATAACATTCTAACATACATTATAACATTCTAATATACATTCTAACATCAATTATAACATTCTAACATCCATAATAACATTCTAACATACATTCTAACATTCTAATATACATTCTAACATCCATTATAACATTCTAACATACATTTTAACATTATAATATACATTCTAACATCCATTATAACATTCTAACATACTTTTTAACATTCTAATATACATTATAAAATCAATTATAACATTCTAACATCCATTTTAACTTTCTAATATACATTATAACATCCTTTATAATAATCTAACATCCATTATAACATTATAACATCCATTAAAACATTCTAATATACATTCTAACATCCATTATAACATTCTAACATTCATTATAATATTCTAATATACATTCTAACATGCATTCTATCATACAATATAACATTCTAATATACATTATAACATCCATTATAACATTCTAACATCCATTCTAACATTCTAATATTCATTATAACATCCATTATAACATTCTATCATCCATTGTAACATTCTAACATACATTATAACATTCTAATATACATTCTAACATCCATTATAACATTCTAACATACATTATAATATTCTAATATACATTCTAACATGCATTCTATCATACATTATAACATTCTAATATACATTATAACATCCATTATAACATTCTAACATCCATTCTAACATTCTAATATTCATTATAACATCCATTATAACATTCTATCATCCATTGTAACATTCTAACATACATTATAACATTCTAATATACATTCTAACATCCATTATAACATTCTAACATACATTATAACATTGTAACATACATTATAACATTCTAATATACATTCTAACATCCATTATAACATTCGAACATACATTATTACAATCTAAAATACATTATAACTTTCTAGTATACATTATAACATCCATTATAACATTCTAACATACATTATAACATTGTAACATACATTATAACATTCTAATATACATTCTAACATCTATTATAACATTCTAACATACATTATAACGATCTAAAATACATTTTAACATCCAAAATAACATTCTAACATACATTATAACTTTCTAATATACATTCTAACATCCATTATAACATTCTAACATCCATAATAGCATTCTAACATACATTCTAACATTATAATATACATTCTAACATCCATTATAACATTCTAACATACATTCTAACATCCAAAATAACATTCTAACATCCATTTTAACATTCTAACTTCCATTATAACATTCTAACATACATTATAACATTCTAATATAACATTCTAACATACATTATAACAATCTAATATACAATCTAACATCCATTCTAACATTCTAACATACATTATAACATTCTAATATACATTCTAACATCAATTATAACATTCTAACATCCATAATAACATTCTAACATACATTCTAACATTCTAATATACATTCTAACATCCATTATAACATTCTAACATTCTAATATACATTCTAACATCCATTATAACATTCTAACATACTTTTTAACATTCTAATATACATTCTAAAATCAATTATAACATTCTAACATCCATTTTAACATTCTAATATACATTATAACATCCATTATAATATTCTAACATCCATTATTATATTCTAACATCCATTATAACATTCTAATATACATTCTAACATCCACTATAACATTCTAACATACATTATAATATTCTAATATACATTCTAACATGCATTCTAACATACATTATAACATTCTAATATACATTATAACATCCATTCTAACATTCTAACATCCATTCTAACATTCTAATATTCATTATAACATCCATTATAACATTCTAACATCCATTTTAACTTTCTAATATACATTATAACATCCTTTATAATAATCTAACATCCATTATAACATTCTAACATCCATTAAAACATTCTAATATACATTCTAACATCCATTATAACATTCTAACATACATTTTAATATTCTAATATACATTCTAACATGCATTCTATCATACAATATAACATTCTAATATACATTATAACATCCATTATAACATTCTAACATCCATTCTACCATTCTAATATTCATTATAACATCCATTATAACATTCTATCATCCATTGTAACATTCTAACATACATTATAACATTCTAATATACATTCTAACATCCATTATAACATTCGAACATACATTATTACAATCTAAAATACATTAAAACATTCTAGTATACATTATAACATCCATTATAACATTCTAATATAACATTCTAACATACATTATAACAATCTAATATACAATCTAACATCCATTCTAACATTCTAACATAAATTATAACATTCTAATATACATTCTAACATCAATTATAACATTCTAACATCCATAATAACATTCTAACATACATTCTAACATTCTAATATACATTCTAACATCCATTATAACATTCTAACATTCTAATATACATTCTAACATCCATTATAACATTCTAACATACTTTTTAACATTCTAATATACATTCTAAAATCAATTATAACATTCTAACATCCATTTTAACATTCTAATATACATTATAACATCCATTATAATATTCTAACATCCATTATTATATTCTAACATCCATTATAACATTCTAATATACATTCTAACATCCACTATAACATTCTAACATACATTATAATATTCTAATATACATTCTAACATGCATTCTAACATACATTATAACATTCTAATATACATTATAACATCCATTCTAACATTCTAACATCCATTCTAACATTCTAATATTCATTATAACATCCATTATAACATTCTAACATCCATTTTAACTTTCTAATATACATTATAACATCCTTTATAATAATCTAACATCCATTATAACATTCTAACATCCATTAAAACATTCTAATATACATTCTAACATCCATTATAACATTCTAACATACATTATAATATTCTAATATACATTCTAACATGCATTCTATCATACAATATAACATTCTAATATACATTATAACATCCATTATAACATTCTAACATCCATTCTACCATTCTAATATTCATTATAACATCCATTATAACATTCTATCATCCATTGTAACATTCTAACATACATTATAACATTCTAATATACATTCTAACATCCATTATAACATTCGAACATACATTACTACAATCTAAAATACATTAAAACATTCTAGTATACATTATAACATCCATTATAACATTCTAACATACATTATAACATTGTAACATACATTATAACATTCTAATATACATTCTAACATCTATTTATAACATTCTAACATACATTATAACAATCTAAAATACATTTTAACATCCAAAATAACATTCTAACATACATTATAACTTTCTAATATACATTCTAACATCCATTATAACATTCTAACATCCATAATAGCATTCTAACATACATTCTAACATTATAATATACATTCTAACATCCATTATAACATTCTAACATACATTCTAACATCCAAAATAACATTCTAACATCCATTTTAACATTCTAACTTCCATTATAACATTCTAACATACA
Organism: Taudactylus pleione; assembly: GCA_031769625.1. Lineage (NCBI taxonomy): Eukaryota > Metazoa > Chordata > Amphibia > Anura > Myobatrachidae > Taudactylus > Taudactylus pleione. The sequence continues at coordinate 16,925 of JAUIMM010002746.1, forward strand.
TTATAACATTCTAATATAACATTCTAACATACATTATAACAATCTAATATACAATCTAACATCCATTCTAACATTCTAACATACATTATAACATTATAATATACATTCTAACATCAATTATAACATTCTAACATCCATAATAACATTCTAACATACATTCTAACATTCTAATATACATTCTAACATCCATTATAACATTCTAATATACATTCTAACATCCATTATAACATTCTAACATACTTTTTAACATTCTACTATACATTCTAAAATCAATTATAACATTCTAACATCCATTTTAACATTCTAATATACATTATAACATCAATTATAATATTCTAGCATCCATTATAATATTCTAACATCCATTATAACATTCTAATATACATTCTAACATCCATTATAACATTCTAACATACATTATAATATTCTAATATACATTCTAACATGCATTCTAACATACATTATAACATTCTAATATACATTATAACATCCATTCTAACATTCTAACATCCATTCTAACATTCTAATATTCATTATAACATCCATTATAACATTCTAACATCCATTGTAACATTCTAACATACATTATAACATTCTAATATACATTCTAACATCCATTATAACATTCTAACATCCATTATAACATTCTAACATACATTATTACAATCTAATATACATTCTAACATACATTATAACATTCTAACATACATTATAACATTCTAATATATATTGTAACATCCATTATAATATTTTAACATCCATTATAACATTCTAACATCCATTATAATATTCTAATATACATTCTAACATCCATTATAATATTCTAAAATACACTATAACATTCTAATATACATTCTAACATGCATTCTTACATACATTATAACATTCTAATATACATTATAACATCCATTATAACATTATAACATCCATTCTATCATTCTAATATACATTAAAACATCCATTCTAACATTCTAACATCAATTCTAACATCCATTCTAACATTCTAACATCCATAATAACATTCTAACATACATTTTAACATTCTAATATACATTCTAACATCCATTCTAACATTCTAACATCCATTATAATATTCTAATATACATTATAACATTCTAATAGACATTATAACATCCATTATAGCATTATAACATACATTATAACATTCTAATATACGTTCTAATATCCATTATAACATTCTAACATACATTATAACATTCTAATATACATTCTAACATCCATTATAACATTCTAACATACATTATAACATTGTAACATACATTATAACATTCTAATATACATTCTAACATCCATTATAACATTCGAACATACATTATTACAATCTAAAATACATTATAACTTTCTAGTATACATTATAACATCCATTGTAACATTCTAACATACATTATAACATTCTAATATACATTCTAACATCCATTATAACATTCGAACATACATTATTACAATCTAAAATACATTAAAACATTCTAGTATACATTATAACATCCATTATAACATTCTAATATAACATTCTAACATACATTATAACAATCTAATATACAATCTAACATCCATTCTAACATTCTAACATAAATTATAACATTCTAATATACATTCTAACATCAATTATAACATTCTAACATCCATAATAACATTCTAACATACATTCTAACATTCTAATATACATTCTAACATCCATTATAACATTCTAACATTCTAATATACATTCTAACATCCATTATAACATTCTAACATACTTTTTAACATTCTAATATACATTCTAAAATCAATTATAACATTCTAACATCCATTTTAACATTCTAATATACATTATAACATCCATTATAATATTCTAACATCCATTATTATATTCTAACATCCATTATAACATTCTAATATACATTCTAACATCCACTATAACATTCTAACATACATTATAATATTCTAATATACATTCTAACATGCATTCTAACATACATTATAACATTCTAATATACATTATAACATCCATTCTAACATTCTAACATCCATTCTAACATTCTAATATTCATTATAACATCCATTATAACATTCTAACATCCATTTTAACTTTCTAATATACATTATAACATCCTTTATAATAATCTAACATCCATTATAACATTCTAACATCCATTAAAACATTCTAATATACATTCTAACATCCATTATAACATTCTAACATACATTATAATATTCTAATATACATTCTAACATGCATTCTATCATACAATATAACATTCTAATATACATTATAACATCCATTATAACATTCTAACATCCATTCTACCATTCTAATATTCATTATAACATCCATTATAACATTCTATCATCCATTGTAACATTCTAACATACATTATAACATTCTAATATACATTCTAACATCCATTATAACATTCGAACATACATTACTACAATCTAAAATACATTAAAACTTTCTAGTATACATTATAACATCCATTATAACATTCTAACATACATTATAACATTGTAACATACATTATAACATTCTAATATACATTCTAACATCTATTATAACATTCTAACATACATTATAACAATCTAAAATACATTTTAACATCCAAAATAACATTCTAACATACATTATAACTTTCTAATATACATTCTAACATCCATTATAACATTCTAACATCCATAATAGCATTCTAACATACATTCTAACATTATAATATACATTCTAACATCCATTATAACATTCTAACATACATTCTAACATCCAAAATAACATTCTAACATCCATTTTAACATTCTAACTTCCATTATAACATTCTAACATACATTATAACATTCTAATATAACATTCTAACATACATTATAACAATCTAATATACAATCTAACATCCATTCTAACATTCTAACATACATTATAACATTATAATATACATTCTAACATCAATTATAACATTCTAACATCCATAATAACATTCTAACATACATTCTAACATTCTAATATACATTCTAACATCCATTATAACATTCTAATATACATTCTAACATCCATTATAACATTCTAACATACTTTTTAACATTCTACTATACATTCTAAAATCAATTATAACATTCTAACATCCATTTTAACATTCTAATATACATTATAACATCAATTATAATATTCTAGCATCCATTATAATATTCTAACATCCATTATAACATTCTAATATACATTCTAACATCCATTATAACATTCTAACATACATTATAATATTCTAATATACATTCTAACATGCATTCTAACATACATTATAACATTCTAATATACATTATAACATCCATTCTAACATTCTAACATCCATTCTAACATTCTAATATTCATTATAACATCCATTATAACATTCTAACATCCATTGTAACATTCTAACATACATTATAACATTCTAATATACATTCTAACATCCATTATAACATTCTAACATCCATTATAACATTCTAACATACATTATTACAATCTAATATACATTCTAACATACATTATAACATTCTAACATACATTATAACATTCTAATATATATTGTAACATCCATTATAATATTTTAACATCCATTATAACATTCTAACATCCATTATAATATTCTAATATACATTCTAACATCCATTATAATATTCTAAAATACACTATAACATTCTAATATACATTCTAACATGCATTCTTACATACATTATAACATTCTAATATACATTATAACATCCATTATAACATTATAACATCCATTCTATCATTCTAATATACATTAAAACATCCATTCTAACATTCTAACATCAATTCTAACATCCATTCTAACATTCTAACATCCATAATAACATTCTAACATACATTTTAACATTCTAATATACATTCTAACATCCATTCTAACATTCTAACATCCATTATAACATTCTAATATACATTATAACATTCTAATAGACATTATAACATCCATTATAGCATTATAACATACATTATAACATTCTAATATATGTTCTAATATCCATTATAACATTCTAACATACATTATAACATTCTAATATACATTCTAACATCCATTATAACATTCTAACATACATTATAACATTGTAACATACATTATAACATTCTAATATACATTCTAACATCCATTATAACATTCGAACATACATTATTACAATCTAAAATACATTATAACTTTCTAGTATACATTATAACATCCATTATAACATTCTAACATACATTATAACATTGTAACATACATTATAACATTCTAATATACATTCTAACATCTATTATAACATTCTAACATACATTATAACAATCTAAAATACATTTTAACATCCAAAATAACATTCTAACATACATTATAACTTTCTAATATACATTCTAACATCCATTATAACATTCTAACATCCATAATAGCATTCTAACATACATTCTAACATTATAATATACATTCTAACATCCATTATAACATTCTAACATACATTCTAACATCCAAAATAACATTCTAACATCCATTTTAACATTCTAACTTCCATTATAACATTCTAACATACATTATAACATTCTAATATAACATTCTAACATACATTATAACAATCTAATATACAATCTAACATCCATTCTAACATTCTAACATACATTATAACATTATAATATACATTCTAACATCAATTATAACATTCTAACATCCATAATAACATTCTAACATACATTCTAACATTCTAATATACATTCTAACATCCATTATAACATTCTAACATTCTAATATACATTCTAACATCCATTATGACGTTCTAACATACTTTTTAACATTCTAATATACATTCTAAAATCAATTATAACATTCTAACATCCATTTTAACATTCTAATATACATTATAACATCCATTATAATATTCTAACATCCATTATAATATTCTAACATCCATTATAACATTCTAATATACATTCTAACATCCACTATAACATTCTAACATACATTATAATATTCTAGTATACATTCTAACATGCATTCTAACATACATTATAAAATTCTAATATACATTATAACATCCATTCTAACATTCTAACATCCATTCTAACATTCTAATATTCATTATAACATCCATTATAACATTCTAACATCCATTGTAACATTCTAACATACATTATAACATTCTAATATACATTATAACATCCATTCTAACATTCTAACATCCATTCTAACATTCTAATATTCATTATAACATCCATTATAACATTCTAACATCCATTGTAACATTCTAACATACATTATAACATTCTAATATACATTCTAACATCCATTATAACATTCTAACATCCATAATAACATTCTAACATACATTATAACAATCTAATATACATTCTAACATACATTATAACATTCTAACATACATTATAACATTCTAATATTTATTGTAACATCCATTATAATATTTTAACATCCATTATAACATTCTAACATCCATTATAATATTCTAATATACATTCTAACATCCATTATAACATTCTAAAATACACTATAACATTCTAATATACATTCTAACATGCATTCTTACATACATTATAACATTCTAATATACATTATAACATCCATTATAACATTATAACATCCATTCTATCATTCCAATATACATTAAAACATCCATTCTAACATTCTAACATCAATTCTAACATCCATTCTAACATTCTAACATCCATAATAACATTCTAACATACATTTTAACATTCTAATATACATTCTAACATCCATTCTAACATTCTAACATCCATTATAACATTCTAATATACATTATAACATTCTAATAGACATTATAACATCCATTATAACATTAAAACATACATTATAACATTCTAATATACGTTCTAATATCCATTATAACATTCTAACATACATTATAACATTCTACTATACATTCTAACATCCATTATAACATTCTAACATACATTCTAACAATCTAATAAACATTCTAACATCCATTATAACATTCTAACATACATTATAACATTCTAATATACATTCTAACATACATTCTAACATTCTAGTATACATTATAACATCCATTATAACATTCTAACATACATTAAAACATTGTAACATACATTATAACATTCTAATATACATTCTAACATCTATTATAACATTCTAACATACATTATAAAAATCTAAAATACATTCAAACATCCAAAATAACATTCTAACATACATTATAACTTTCTAATATACATTCTTACATCCATTATAACATTCTAACATCCATAATAACATTCTAACATACATTCTAACATTCTAAAATACATTCTAACATCTATTATAACATTCTAACATCCATTATAACATCCTAACATACATTATAACATTCTAATATACATTTTAACATCCATTATAACATTATAACATACATTATAACAATCTAATATACATTCTAACATCCATTATAACATTCTAACATACATTATAACATTCTAATATACATTCTAACATCAATTATAACATTCTAACATCCATAATAACATTCTAACATACATTCTAACATTCTAATATACATTCTAACATCCATTATAACATTCTAACATACATTTTAACATTATAATATACATTCTAACATCCATTATAACATTCTAACATACTTTTTAACATTCTAATATACATTATAAAATCAATTATAACATTCTAACATCCATTTTAACTTTCTAATATACATTATAACATCCTTTATAATAATCTAACATCCATTATAACATTATAACATCCATTAAAACATTCTAATATACATTCTAACATCCATTATAACATTATAACATTCATTATAATATTCTAATATACATTCTAACATGCATTCTATCATACAATATAACATTCTAATATACATTATAACATCCATTATAACATTCTAACATCCATTCTAACATTCTAATATTCATTATAACATCCATTATAACATTCTATCATCCATTGTAACATTCTAACATACATTATAACATTCTAATATACATTCTAACATCCATTATAACATTCTAACATACATTATAACATTGTAACATACATTATAACATTCTAATATACATTCTAACATCCATTATAACATTCGAACATACATTATTACAATCTAAAATACATTATAACATTCTAGTATACATTATAACATCCATTATAACATTCTAACATACATTATAACATTGTAACATACATTATAACATTCTAAAATACATTCTAACATCTATTATAACATTCTAACATACATTATAACAATCTAAAATACATTTTAACATCCAAAATAACATTCTAACATTCATTATAACTTTCTAATATACATTCTAACATCCATTCTAACATTCTAACATCCATAATAGCATTCTAACATACATTCTAACATTATAATATACATTCTAACATCTATTATAACATTCTAACATACATTCTAACATCCAAAATAACATTCTAACTTCCATTTTAACATTCTAACTTCCATTATAACATTCTAACATACATTATAACATTCTAATATAACATTCTAACATACATTATAACAATCTAATATACAATCTAAAATCCATTCTAACATTCTAACATACATTATAACATTCTAATATACATTCTAACATCAATTATAACATTCTAACATACATTCTAACATTCTAATATACATTCTAACATCCATTATAACATTCTAACATTCTAATATACATTCTAACATCCATTATAACATTCTAACATACTTTTTAACATTCTAATATACATTATAACATCAATTATAATATTCTAACATCCATTATAATATTCTAACATCCATTATAACATTCTAACATACATTATAATATTCTAATATACATTCTAACATGCATTCTAACATACATTATAACATTCTAATATACATTATAACATCCATTCTAACATTCTAACATCCATTCTAACATTCTAATATTCATTATAACATCCATTATAACATTCTAACATCCATTGTAACATTCTAACATACATTATAACATTCTAATATACATTCTAACATCCATTATAACATTCTAACATCCATTATAACATTCTAACATACATTATTACAATCTAATATACATTCTAACATACATTATAACATTCTAACATACATTATAACATTCTAATATATATTGTAACATCCATTATAATATTTTAACATCCATTATAACATTCTAACATCCATTATAATATTCTAATATAACATTCTAACATACATTATAACAATCTAATATACAATCTAACATCCATTCTAACATTCTAACATACATTATAACATTCTAATATACATTCTAACATCAATTATAACATTCTAACATCCATAATAACATTCTAACATACATTCTAACATTCTATTATACATTCTAACATCCATTATAACATTCTAACATTCTAATATACATTCTAACATCCATTATAACATTCTAACATACTTTTTAACATTCTAATATACATTCTAAAATCAATTATAACATTCTAACATCCATTTTAACATTCTAATATACATTATAACATCCATTATAATATTCTAACATCCATTATAATATTCTAACATCCATTATAACATTCTAATATACATTCTAACATCCACTATAACATTCTAACATACATTATAATATTCTAGTATACATTCTAACATGCATTCTAACATACATTATAAAATTCTAATATACATTATAACATCCATTCTAACATTCTAACATCCATTCTAACATTCTAATATTCATTATAACATCCATTATAACATTCTAACATCCATTGTAACATTCTAACATACATTATAACATTCTAATATACATTCTAACATCCATTATAACATTCTAACATCCATAATAACATTCTAACATACATTATAACAATCTAATATACATTCTAACATACATTATAACATTCTAACATACATTATAACATTCTAATATTTATTGTAACATCCATTATAATATTTTAACATCCATTATAACATTCTAACATCCATTATAATATTCTAATATACATTCTAACATCCATTATAACATTCTAAAATACACTATAACATTCTAATATACATTCTAACATGCATTCTTACATACATTATAACATTCTAATATACATTATAACATCCATTATAACATTATAACATCCATTCTATCATTCCAATATACATTAAAACATCCATTCTAACATTCTAACATCAATTCTAACATCCATTCTAACATTCTAACATCCATAATAACATTCTAACATACATTTTAACATTCTAATATACATTCTAACATCCATTCTAACATTCTAACATCCATTATAACATTCTAATATACATTATAACATTCTAATAGACATTATAACATCCATTATAACATTAAAACATACATTATAACATTCTAATATACGTTCTAATATCCATTATAACATTCTAACATACATTATAACATTCTACTATACATTCTAACATCCATTATAACATTCTAACATACATTCTAACAATCTAATAAACATTCTAACATCCATTATAACATTCTAACATACATTATAACATTCTAATATACATTCTAACATACATTCTAACATTCTAGTATACATTATAACATCCATTATAACATTCTAACATACATTAAAACATTGTAACATACATTATAACATTCTAATATACATTCTAACATCTATTATAACATTCTAACATACATTATAAAAATCTAAAATACATTCAAACATCCAAAATAACATTCTAACATACATTATAACTTTCTAATATACATTCTTACATCCATTATAACATTCTAACATCCATAATAACATTCTAACATACATTCTAACATTCTAAAATACATTGTAACATCCATTATAACATTCTAACATCCATTATAACATCCTAACATACATTATAACATTCTAATATACATTTTAACATCCATTATAACATTCTAACATACATTATAACAATCTAATATACATTCTAACATCCATTATAACATTCTAACATACATTATAACATTCTAATATACATTCTAACATCAATTATAACATTCTAACATCCATAATAACATTCTAACATACATTCTAACATTCTAATATACATTCTAACATCCATTATAACATTCTAACATACATTTTAACATTATAATATACATTTTAACATCCATTATAACATTCTAACATACTTTTTAACATTCTAATATACATTATAAAATCAATTATAACATTCTAACATCCATTTTAACTTTCTAATATACATTATAACATCCTTTATAATAATCTAACATCCATTATAACATTCTAACATCCATTAAAACATTCTAATATACATTCTAACATCCATTATAACATTCTAACATTCATTATAATATTCTAATATACATTCTAACATGCATTCTATCATACAATATAACATTCTAATATACATTATAACATCCATTATAACATTCTAACATCCATTCTAACATTCTAATATTCATTATAACATCCATTATAACATTCTATCATCCATTGTAACATTCTAACATACATTATAACATTCTAATATACATTCTAACATCCATTATAACATTCTAACATACATTATAACATTGTAACATACATTATAACATTCTAATATACATTCTAACATCCATTATAACATTCGAACATACATTATTACAATCTAAAATACATTATAACATTCTAGTATACATTATAACATCCATTATAACATTCTAACATACATTATAACATTGTAACATACATTATAACATTCTAATATACATTCTAACATCTATTATAACATTCTAACATACATTATAACAATCTAAAATACATTTTAACATCCAAAATAACATTCTAACATTCATTATAACTTTCTAATATACATTCTAACATCCATTCTAACATTCTAACATCCATAATAGCATTCTAACATACATTCTAACATTATAATATACATTCTAACATCCATTATAACATTCTAACATACATTCTAACATCCAAAATAACATTCTAACTTCCATTATAACATTCTAACATACATTATAACATTCTAATATAACATTCTAACATACATTATAACAATCTAATATACAATCTAAAATCCATTCTAACATTCTAACATACATTATAACATTCTAATATACATTCTAACATCAATTATAACATTCTAACATACATTCTAACATTCTAATATACATTCTAACATCCATTATAACATTCTAACATTCTAATATACATTCTAACATCCATTATAACATTCTAACATACTTTTTAACATTCTAATATACATTATAACATCAATTATAATATTCTAACATCCATTATAATATTCTAACATCCATTATAACATTCTAACATACATTATAATATTCTAATATACATTCTAACATGCATTCTAACATACATTATAACATTCTAATATACATTATAACATCCATTCTAACATTCTAACATCCATTCTAACATTCTAATATTCATTATAACATCCATTATAACATTCTAACATCCATTGTAACATTCTAACATACATTATAACATTCTAATATACATTCTAACATCCATTATAACATTCTAACATCCATTATAACATTCTAACATACATTATTACAATCTAATATACATTCTAACATACATTATAACATTCTAACATACATTATAACATTCTAATATATATTGTAACATCCATTATAATATTTTAACATCCATTATAACATTCTAACATCCATTATAATATTCTAATATACATTCTAACATCCATTATAATATTCTAAAATACACTATAACATTCTAATATACATTCTAACATGCATTCTTACATACATTATAACATTCTAATATACATTATCACATCCATTATAACATTATAACATCCATTCTATCATTCTAATATACATTAAAACATCCATTCTAACATTCTAACATCAATTCTAACATCCATTCTAACATTCTAACATCCATAATAACATTCTAACATACATTTTAACATTCTAATATACATTCTAACATCCATTATAACATTCTAATATACATTATAACATTCTAATAGACATTATAACATCCATTATAACATTATAACATACATTATAACATTCTAATATACGTTCTAATATCCATTATAACATTCTAACATACATTATAACATTCTAATATACATTCTAACATCCATTATAACATTCTAACATACATTATAACATTGTAACATACATTATAACATTCTAATATACATTCTAACATCCATTATAACATTCGAACATACATTATTACAATCTAAAATACATTATAACTTTCTAGTATACATTATAACATCCATTATAACATTCTAACATACGTTATAACATTGTAACATACATTATAACATTCTAATATACATTCTAACATCTATTATAACATTCTAACATACATTATAACAATCTAAAATACATTTTAACATCCAAAATAACATTCTAACATACATTATAACTTTCTAATATACATTCTAACATCCATTATAACATTCTAACATCCATAATAGCATTCTAACATACATTCTAACATTATAATATACATTCTAACATCCATTATAACATTCTAACATACATTCTAACATCCAAAATAACATTCTAACATCCATTTTAACATTCTAACTTCCATTATAACATTCTAACATACATTATAACATTCTAATATAACATTCTAACATACATTATAACAATCTAATATACAATCTAACATCCATTCTAACATTCTAACATACATTATAACATTCTAATATACATTCTAACATCAATTATAACATTTTAACATCCATAATAACATTCTAACATACATTCTAACATTCTATTATATATTCTAACATCCATTATAAAATTCTAACATTCTAATATACATTCTAACATCCATTATAACATTCTAACATACTTTTTAACATTCTAATATACATTCTAAAATCAATTATAACATTCTAACATCCATTTTAACATTCTAATATACATTATAACATCCATTATAATATTCTAACATCCATTATAATATTCTAACATCCATTATAACATTCTAATATACATTCTAACATCCACTATAACATTCTAACATACATTATAATATTCTAGTATACATTCTAACATGCATTCTAACATACATTATAAAATTCTAATATACATTATAACATCCATTCTAACATTCTAACATCCATTCTAAGATTCTAATATTCATTATAACATCCATTATAACATTCTAACATCCATTGTAACATTCTAACATACATTATAACATTCTAATATACATTATAACATCCATTCTAACATTCTAACATCCATTCTAACATTCTAATATTCATTATAACATCCATTATAACATTCTAACATCCATTGTAACATTCTAACATACATTATAACATTCTAATATACATTCTAACATCCATTATAACATTCTAACATCCATAATAACATTCTAACATACATTATAACAATCTAATATACATTCTAACATACATTATAACATTCTAACATACATTATAACATTCTAATATTTATTGTAACATCCATTATAATATTTTAACATCCATTATAACATTCTAACATCCATTATAATATTCTAATATACATTCTAACATCCATTATAACATTCTAAAATACACTATAACATTCTAATATACATTCTAACATGCATTCTTACATACATTATAACATTCTAATATACATTATAACATCCATTATAACATTATAACATCCATTCTATCATTCCAATATACATTAAAACATCCATTCTAACATTCTAACATCAATTCTAACATCCATTCTAACATTCTAACATCCATAATAACATTCTAACATACATTTTAACATTCTAATATACATTCTAACATCCATTCTAACATTCTAACATCCATTATAACATTCTAATATACATTATAACATTCTAATAGACATTATAACATCCATTATAACATTAAAACATACATTATAACATTCTAATATACGTTCTAATATCCATTATAACATTCTAACATACATTCTAACATTCTACTATACATTCTAACATCCATTATAACATTCTAACATACATTCTAACAATCTAATAAACATTCTAACATCCATTATAACATTCTAACATACATTATAACATTCTAATATACATTCTAACATACATTCTAACATTCTAGTATACATTATAACATCCATTATAACATTCTAACATACATTAAAACATTGTAACATACATTATAACATTCTAATATACATTCTAACATCTATTATAACATTCTAACATACATTATAAAAATCTAAAATACATTCAAACATCCAAAATAACATTCTAACATACATTATAACTTTCTAATATACATTCTTACATCCATTATAACATTCTAACATCCATAATAACATTCTAACATACATTCTAACATTCTAAAATACATTCTAACATCCATTATAACATTCTAACATCCATTATAACATCCTAACATACATTATAACATTCTAATATACATTTTAACATCCATTATAACATTCTAACATACATTAGAACAATCTAATATACATTCTAACATCCATTATAACATTCTAACATACATTATAACATTCTAATATACATTCTAACATCAATTATAACATTCTAACATCCATAATAACATTCTAACATACATTCCAACATTCTAATATACATTCTAACATCCATTATAACATTCTAACATACATTTTAACATTATAATATACATTCTAACATCCATTATAACATTCTAACATACTTTTTAACATTCTAATATACATTCTAAAATCAATTATAACATTCTAACATCCATTTTAACTTTCTAATATACATTATAACATCCTTTATAATAATCTAACATCCATTATAACATTCTAACATCCATTAAAACATTCTAATATACATTCTAACATCCATTATAACATTCTAACATTCATTATAATATTCTAATATACATTCTAACATGCATTCTATCATACAATATAACATTCTAATATACATTATAACATCCATTATAACATTCTAACATCCATTCTAACATTCTAATATTCATTATAACATCCATTATAACATTCTATCATCCATTGTAACATTCTAACATACATTATAACATTCTAATATACATTCTAACATCCATTATAACATTCTAACATACATTATAACATTGTAACATACATTATAACATTCTAATATACATTCTAACATCCATTATAACATTCGAACATACATTATTACAATCTAAAATACATTATAACATTCTAGTATACATTATAACATCCATTATAACATTCTAACATACATTATAACATTGTAACATACATTATAACATTCTAATATACATTCTAACATCTATTATAACATTCTAACATACATTATAACAATCTAAAATACATTTTAACATCCAAAATAACATTCTAACATACATTATAACTTTCTAATATACATTCTAACATCCATTCTAACATTCTAACATCCATAATAGCATTCTAACATACATTCTAACATTATAATATACATTCTAACATCCATTATAACATTCTAACATACATTCTAACATCCAAAATAACATTCTAACTTCCATTTTAACATTCTAACTTCCATTATAACATTCTAACATACATTATAACATTCTAATATAACATTCTAACATACATTATAACAATCTAATATACAATCTAAAATCCATTCTAACATTCTAACATACATTATAACATTCTAATATACATTCTAACATCAATTATAACATTCTAACATACATTCTAACATTCTAATATACATTCTAACATCCATTATAACATTCTAACATTCTAATATACATTCTAACATCCATTATAACATTCTAACATACTTTTTAACATTCTAATATACATTATAACATCAATTATAATATTCTAACATCCATTATAATATTCTAACATCCATTATAACATTCTAACATACATTATAATATTCTAATATACATTCTAACATGCATTCTAACATACATTATAACATTCTAATATACATTATAACATCCATTCTAACATTCTAACATCCATTCTAACATTCTAATATTCATTATAACATCCATTATAACATTCTAACATCCATTGTAACATTCTAACATACATTATAACATTCTAATATACATTCTAACATCCATTATAACATTCTAACATCCATTATAACATTCTAACATACATTATTACAATCTAATATACATTCTAACATACATTATAACATTCTAACATACATTATAACATTCTAATATATATTGTAACATCCATTATAATATTTTAACATCCATTATAACATTCTAACATCCATTATAATATTCTAATATACATTCTAACATCAATTATAACATTCTAACATACATTCTAACATTCTAATATACATTCTAACATCCATTATAACATTCTAACATTCTAATATACATTCTAACATCCATTATAACATTCTAACATACTTTTTAACATTCTAATATACATTATAACATCAATTATAATATTCTAACATCCATTATAATATTCTAACATCCATTATAACATTCTAACATACATTATAATATTCTAATATACATTCTAACATGCATTCTAACATACATTATAACATTCTAATATACATTATAACATCCATTCTAACATTCTAACATCCATTCTAACATTCTAATATTCATTATAACATCCATTATAACATTCTAACATCCATTGTAACATTCTAACATACATTATAACATTCTAATATACATTCTAACATCCATTATAACATTCTAACATCCATTATAACATTCTAACATACATTATTACAATCTAACATACATTATAACATTCTAATATATATTGTAACATCCATTATAATATTTTAACATCCATTATAACATTCTAACATCCATTATAATATTCTAATATACATTCTAACATCCATTATAACATTCTAACATACTTTTTAACATTCTGATATACATTCTAAAATCAATTATAACATTCTAACATCCATTTTAATATTCTAATATACATTATAACATACATTATAATAATCTAACATCCATTATAATATTCTAACATCCATTAAAACATTCTAATATACATTCTAACATCCATTATAACATTCTAACATACATTATAATATTCTAATATACATTCTACTATGCATTCTATCATACATTATAACATTCTAATATACATTATAACATCCATTATAACATTCTATCATCCATTCTAACATTCTAATATTCATTATAACATCCATTATAACATTCTATCATCCATTGTCACATTCTAACATACATTAAAACATTGTAACATACATTATAACATTCTAATATACATTCTAACATCCATTATAACATTCGAACATACATTATTACAATCTAAAATACATTATAACTTTCTAGTATACATTATAACATCCATTATAACATTCTAACATACATTATAACATTGTAACATACATTATAACATTCTAATATACATTCTAACATCTATTATAACATTCTAACATACATTATAACAATCTAAAATACATTTTAACATCCAAAATAAAATTCTAACATACATTATAACTTTCTAATATACATTCTAACATCCATTATAACATTCTAACATCGATATTAGCATTCTAACATACATTCTAACATTATAATATACATTCTAAAATCCATTATAACATTCTAACATACATTCTAACATCCAAAATAACATTCTAACATCCATTTTAACATTCTAACTTCCATTATAACATTCTAACATACATTATAACATTCTAATATAACATTCTAACATACATTATAACAATCTAATATACAATCTAACATCCATTCTAACATTCTAACATACATTATAACATTCTAATATACATTCTAACATCAAATATAACATTCTAACATCCATAATAACATTCTAACATACATTCTAACATTATAATATACATTCTAACATCCATTATAACATTCTAACATACATTCTAACATCCAAAATAACATTCTAACTTCCATTATAACATTCTAACATACATTATAACATTCTAATATAACATTCTAACATACATTATAACAATCTAATATACAATCTAAAATCCATTCTAACATTCTAACATACATTATAACATTCTAATATACATTCTAACATCAATTATAACATTCTAACATACATTCTAACATTCTAATATACATTCTAACATCCATTATAACATTCTAACATTCTAATATACATTCTAACATCCATTATAACATTCTAACATACTTTTTAACATTCTAATATACATTATAACATCAATTATAATATTCTAACATCCATTATAATATTCTAACATCCATTATAACATTCTAACATACATTATAATATTCTAATATACATTCTAACATGCATTCTAACATACATTATAACATTCTAATATACATTATAACATCCATTCTAACATTCTAACATCCATTCTAACATTCTAATATTCATTATAACATCCATTATAACATTCTAACATCCATTGTAACATTCTAACATACATTATAACATTCTAATATACATTCTAACATCCATTATAACATTCTAACATCCATTATAACATTCTAACATACATTATTACAATCTAATATACATTCTAACATACATTATAACATTCTAACATACATTATAACATTCTAATATATATTGTAACATCCATTATAATATTTTAACATCCATTATAACATTCTAACATCCATTATAATATTCTAATATACATTCTAACATCCATTATAATATTCTAAAATACACTATAACATTCTAATATACATTCTAACATGCATTCTTACATACATTATAACATTCTAATATACATTATCACATCCATTATAACATTATAACATCCATTCTATCATTCTAATATACATTAAAACATCCATTCTAACATTCTAACATCAATTCTAACATCCATTCTAACATTCTAACATCCATAATAACATTCTAACATACATTTTAACATTCTAATATACATTCTAACATCCATTATAACATTCTAATATACATTATAACATTCTAATAGACATTATAACATCCATTATAACATTATAACATACATTATAACATTCTAATATACGTTCTAATATCCATTATAACATTCTAACATACATTATAACATTCTAATATACATTCTAACATCCATTATAACATTCTAACATACATTATAACATTGTAACATACATTATAACATTCTAATATACATTCTAACATCCATTATAACATTCGAACATACATTATTACAATCTAAAATACATTATAACTTTCTAGTATACATTATAACATCCATTATAACATTCTAACATACGTTATAACATTGTAACATACATTATAACATTCTAATATACATTCTAACATCTATTATAACATTCTAACATACATTATAACAATCTAAAATACATTTTAACATCCAAAATAACATTCTAACATACATTATAACTTTCTAATATACATTCTAACATCCATTATAACATTCTAACATCCATAATAGCATTCTAACATACATTCTAACATTATAATATACATTCTAACATCCATTATAACATTCTAACATACATTCTAACATCCAAAATAACATTCTAACATCCATTTTAACATTCTAACTTCCATTATAACATTCTAACATACATTATAACATTCTAATATAACATTCTAACATACATTATAACAATCTAATATACAATCTAACATCCATTCTAACATTCTAACATACATTATAACATTCTAATATACATTCTAACATCAATTATAACATTTTAACATCCATAATAACATTCTAACATACATTCTAACATTCTATTATATATTCTAACATCCATTATAAAATTCTAACATTCTAATATACATTCTAACATCCATTATAACATTCTAACATACTTTTTAACATTCTAATATACATTCTAAAATCAATTATAACATTCTAACATCCATTTTAACATTCTAATATACATTATAACATCCATTATAATATTCTAACATCCATTATAATATTCTAACATCCATTATAACATTCTAATATACATTCTAACATCCACTATAACATTCTAACATACATTATAATATTCTAGTATACATTCTAACATGCATTCTAACATACATTATAAAATTCTAATATACATTATAACATCCATTCTAACATTCTAACATCCATTCTAAGATTCTAATATTCATTATAACATCCATTATAACATTCTAACATCCATTGTAACATTCTAACATACATTATAACATTCTAATATACATTATAACATCCATTCTAACATTCTAACATCCATTCTAACATTCTAATATTCATTATAACATCCATTATAACATTCTAACATCCATTGTAACATTCTAACATACATTATAACATTCTAATATACATTCTAACATCCATTATAACATTCTAACATCCATAATAACATTCTAACATACATTATAACAATCTAATATACATTCTAACATACATTATAACATTCTAACATACATTATAACATTCTAATATTTATTGTAACATCCATTATAATATTTTAACATCCATTATAACATTCTAACATCCATTATAATATTCTAATATACATTCTAACATCCATTATAACATTCTAAAATACACTATAACATTCTAATATACATTCTAACATGCATTCTTACATACATTATAACATTCTAATATACATTATAACATCCATTATAACATTATAACATCCGTTCTATCATTCCAATATACATTAAAACATCCATTCTAACATTCTAACATCAATTCTAACATCCATTCTAACATTCTAACATCCATAATAACATTCTAACATACATTTTAACATTCTAATATACATTCTAACATCCATTCTAACATTCTAACATCCATTATAACATTCTAATATACATTATAACATTCTAATAGACATTATAACATCCATTATAACATTAAAACATACATTATAACATTCTAATATACGTTCTAATATCCATTATAACATTCTAACATACATTCTAACATTCTACTATACATTCTAACATCCATTATAACATTCTAACATACATTCTAACAATCTAATAAACATTCTAACATCCATTATAACATTCTAACATACATTATAACATTCTAATATACATTCTAACATACATTCTAACATTCTAGTATACATTATAACATCCATTATAACATTCTAACATACATTAAAACATTGTAACATACATTATAACATTCTAATATACATTCTAACATCTATTATAACATTCTAACATACATTATAAAAATCTAAAATACATTCAAACATCCAAAATAACATTCTAACATACATTATAACTTTCTAATATACATTCTTACATCCATTATAACATTCTAACATCCATAATAACATTCTAACATACATTCTAACATTCTAAAATACATTCTAACATCCATTATAACATTCTAACATCCATTATAACATCCTAACATACATTATAACATTCTAATATACATTTTAACATCCATTATAACATTCTAACATACATTATAACAATCTAATATACATTCTAACATCCATTATAACATTCTAACATACATTATAACATTCTAATATACATTCTAACATCAATTATAACATTCTAACATCCATAATAACATTCTAACATACATTCCAACATTCTAATATACATTCTAACATCCATTATAACATTCTAACATACATTTTAACATTATAATATACATTCTAACATCCATTATAACATTCTAACATACTTTTTAACATTCTAATATACATTCTAAAATCAATTATAACATTCTAACATCCATTTTAACTTTCTAATATACATTATAACATCCTTTATAATAATCTAACATCCATTATAACATTCTAACATCCATTAAAACATTCTAATATACATTCTAACATCCATTATAACATTCTAACATTCATTATAATATTCTAATATACATTCTAACATGCATTCTATCATACAATATAACATTCTAATATACATTATAACATCCATTATAACATTCTAACATCCATTCTAACATTCTAATATTCATTATAACATCCATTATAACATTCTATCATCCATTGTAACATTCTAACATACATTATAACATTCTAATATACATTCTAACATCCATTATAACATTCTAACATACATTATAACATTGTAACATACATTATAACATTCTAATATACATTCTAACATCCATTATAACATTCGAACATACATTATTACAATCTAAAATACATTATAACATTCTAGTATACATTATAACATCCATTATAACATTCTAACATACATTATAACATTGTAACATACATTCTAACATTCTAATATACATTCTAACATCTATTATAACATTCTAACATACATTATAACAATCTAAAATACATTTTAACATCCAAAATAACATTCTAACATACATTATAACTTTCTAATATACATTCTAACATCCATTCTAACATTCTAACATCCATAATAGCATTCTAACATACATTCTAACATTATAATATACATTCTAACATCCATTATAACATTCTAACATACATTCTAACATCCAAAATAACATTCTAACTTCCATTTTAACATTCTAACTTCCATTATAACATTCTAACATACATTATAACATTCTAATATAACATTCTAACATACATTATAACAATCTAATATACAATCTAAAATCCATTCTAACATTCTAACATACATTATAACATTCTAATATACATTCTAACATCAATTATAACATTCTAACATACATTCTAACATTCTAATATACATTCTAACATCCATTATAACATTCTAACATTCTAATATACATTCTAACATCCATTATAACATTCTAACATACTTTTTAACATTCTAATATACATTATAACATCAATTATAATATTCTAACATCCATTATAATATTCTAACATCCATTATAACATTCTAACATACATTATAATATTCTAATATACATTCTAACATGCATTCTAACATACATTATAACATTCTAATATACATTATAACATCCATTCTAACATTCTAACATCCATTCTAACATTCTAATATTCATTATAACATCCATTATAACATTCTAACATCCATTGTAACATTCTAACATACATTATAACATTCTAATATACATTCTAACATCCATTATAACATTCTAACATCCATTATAACATTCTAACATACATTATTACAATCTAATATACATTCTAACATACATTATAACATTCTAACATACATTATAACATTCTAATATATATTGTAACATCCATTATAATATTTTAACATCCATTATAACATTCTAACATCCATTATAATATTCTAATATACATTCTAACATCAATTATAACATTCTAACATACATTCTAACATTCTAATATACATTCTAACATCCATTATAACATTCTAACATTCTAATATACATTCTAACATCCATTATAACATTCTAACATACTTTTTAACATTCTAATATACATTATAACATCAATTATAATATTCTAACATCCATTATAATATTCTAACATCCATTATAACATTCTAACATACATTATAATATTCTAATATACATTCTAACATGCATTCTAACATACATTATAACATTCTAATATACATTATAACATCCATTCTAACATTCTAACATCCATTCTAACATTCTAATATTCATTATAACATCCATTATAACATTCTAACATCCATTGTAACATTCTAACATACATTATAACATTCTAATATACATTCTAACATCCATTATAACATTCTAACATCCATTATAACATTCTAACATACATTATTACAATCTAATATACATTCTAACATACATTATAACATTCTAACATACATTATAACATTCTAATATATATTGTAACATCCATTATAATATTTTAACATCCATTATAACATTCTAACATCCATTATAATATTCTAATATACATTCTAACATCCATTATAACATTCTAACATACTTTTTAACATTCTGATATACATTCTAAAATCAATTATAACATTCTAACATCCATTTTAATATTCTAATATACATTATAACATACATTATAATAATCTAACATCCATTATAATATTCTAACATCCATTAAAACATTCTAATATACATTCTAACATCCATTATAACATTCTAACATACATTATAATATTCTAATATACATTCTACTATGCATTCTATCATACATTATAACATTCTAATATACATTATAACATCCATTATAACATTCTAACATCCATTCTAACATTCTAATATTCATTATAACATCCATTATAACATTCTATCATCCATTGTCACATTCTAACATACATTAAAACATTGTAACATACATTATAACATTCTAATATACATTCTAACATCCATTATAACATTCGAACATACATTATTACAATCTAAAATACATTATAACTTTCTAGTATACATTATAACATCCATTATAACATTCTAACATACATTAAAACATTGTAACATACATTATAACATTCTAATATACATTCTAACATCTATTATAACATTCTAACATACATTATAACAATCTAAAATACATTTTAACATCCAAAATAACATTCTAACATACATTATAACTTTCTAATATACATTCTAACATCCATTATAACATTCTAACATCGATATTAGCATTCTAACATACATTCTAACATTATAATATACATTCTAAAATCCATTATAACATTCTAACATACATTCTAACATCCAAAATAACATTCTAACATCCATTTTAACATTCTAACTTCCATTATAACATTCTAACATACATTATAACATTCTAATATAACATTCTAACATACATTATAACAATCTAATATACAATCTAACATCCATTCTAACATTCTAACATACATTATAACATTCTAATATACATTCTAACATCAAATATAACATTCTAACATCCATAATAACATTCTAACATACATTCTAACATTCTAATATACATTCTAAAATCAATTATAACATTCTAACATCCATTTTAACATTCTAAAATACATTATAACATCCATTATAATAGTCTAACATCCATTATAATATTCTAACATCCATTATAATATTCTAATATACATTCTAACATCCATTATAACATTCTAACATACATTATAATATTCTAATATACATTCTAACATGCATTCTAACATACATTATAACATTCTAATATACATTATAACATCCATTCTAACATTCTAACATCCATTCTAACATTCTAATATTCATTATAACATCCATTATAACATTCTAACATCCATTGTATCATTCTAACATACATTATAACATTCTAATATACATTATAACTTCCATTCTAACATTCTAACATCCATTCTAACATTCTAATATTCATTATAACATCCATTATAACATTCTAACATCCATTGTAAATGCTAACATACATTATAACATTCTAATATACATTCTAACATCCATTATAACATTCTAACATACATTATAATATTCTAATATACATTCTAACATGCATTCTAACTTACATTATAACATTCTAATATACATTATAACATCCATTATAACATTCTAACATCCATTCTAACATTCTAATATTCATTATAACATCCATTATAACATTCTAACATCCATTGTAACATTCTAACATACATTCTAACATTCTAAAATACATTCTAACATCCATTATAACATTCTAACATACATTATAACAATCTAATATACATTCTAACATCCATTATAACATTCTAACATACATTATAACATTCTAATATACATTCTAACATCAATTATTACATTCTAACATCCATAATAACATTCTAACATACGTTCTAACATTCTAATATAAATTCTAACATCCATTATAACATTCTAACATACATTCTAACATTCTAATATACATTCTAACATCCATTATAACATTCTAACATACTTTTTAACATTCTGATATACATTCTAAAATCAATTCTAACATTCTAACATCCATTTTAATATTCTAATATACATTATAACATCCATTATAATAATCTAACATCCATTATAATATTCTAACTTCCATTAAAACATTCTAATATACATTCTAACATCCATTATAACATTCTAACATACATTATAATATTCTAATATACATTCTACTATGCATTCTATCATACATTATAACATTCTAATATACATTATAACATCCATTATAACATTCTAACATCCATTCTAACATTCTAATATTCATTATAACATCCATTATAACATTCGAACATACATTATTACAATCTAAAATACATTATAACTTTCTAGTATACATTATAACATCCATTATAACATTCTAACATACATTATAACATTGTAACATACATTATAACATTCTAATATACATTCTAACATCTATTATAACATTCTAACATACATTATAACAATCTAATATACAATCTAACATCCATTCTAACATTCTAACATACATTATAACATTCTAATATACATTCTAACATCAATTATAACATTCTAACATCCATAATAACATTCTAACATACATTCTAACATTCTAATATACATTCTAACATCAATTATAACATTCTAACATTCTAATATACATTCTAACATCCATTCTAACATTCTAACATACTTTTTAACATTCTAATATACATTCTAAAATCAATTATAACATTCTAACATCCATTTTAACATTCTAAAATACATTATAACATCCATTATAATAGTCTAACATCCATTATAATATTCTAACATCCATTATAACATTCTAATATACATTCTAACATCCATTATAACATTCTAACATACATTATAATATTCTAATATACATTAAAACATGCATTCTAACATACATTATAACATTCTAATATACATTATAACATCCATTCTAACATTCTAACATCCATTCTAACATTCTAATATTCATTATAACATCCATTATAACATTCTAACATCCATTCTATCATTCTAACATACATTATAACATTCTAATATACATTATAACTTCCATTCTAACATTCTAACATCCATTCTAACATTCTAATATTCATTATAACATCCATTATAACATTCTAACATCCATTGTAAATGCTAACATACATTATAACATTCTAATATACATTCTAACATCCATTATAACATTCTAACATCCATTATAACATTCTAACATACATTATAACAATCTAATATACATTCTAACATACATTATAACATTCTAACATACATTATAACATTCTAATATTTATTGTAACATCCATTATAATATTTTAACATCCATTATAACATTCTAACATCCATTATAATATTCTAATATACATTCTAACATCCATTATAACATTCTAAAATACACTATAACATTCTAATATACATTCTAACATGCATTCTTACATACATTATAACATTCTAATATACATTATAACATCCATTATAACATTATAACATCCATTCTATCATTCCAATATACATTAAAACATCCATTCTAACATTCTAACATCAATTCTAACATCCATTCTAACATTCTAACATCCATAATAACATTCTAACATACATATTAACATTCTAATATACATTCTAACATCCATTCTAACATTATAACATCCATTATAACATTCTAATATACATTATAACATTCTAATAGACATTATAACATCCATTATAACATAAAAACATACATTATAACATTCTAATATACGTTCTAATATCCATTATAACATTCTAACATACATTATAACATTCTACTATACATTCTAACATCCATTATAACATTCTAACATACATTCTAACAATCTAATATACATTCTAACATCCATTATAACATTCTAACATACATTATAACATTCTAATATACATTCTAACATACATTCTAACATTCTAGTATACATTATAACATCCATTATAACATTCTAACATACATTAATACATTGTAACATACATTATAACATTCTAATATACATTATAACATCTATTATAACATTCTAACATACATTATAAAAATCTAAAATACATTCTAACATCCAAAATAACATTCTAACATACATTATAACTTTCTAATATACATTCTAACATCCATTATAACATTCTAACATCCATAATAACATTCTAACATACATTCTAACATTCTAAAATACATTCTAACATCCATTATAACATTCTAACATCGATTATAACATCCTAACATACATTATAACATTCTAATATACATTTTAACATCCATTATAACATTCTAACATACAGTATAACAGTCTAATATACATTCTAACATCCATTATAACATTCTAACATACATTATAACATTCTAATATACATTCTAATATCAATTATAACATTCTAACATCAACAATAACATTCTAACATACATTCTAACATTCTAATATACATTCTAACATCCATTGTAACATTCTAACATACATTCTAACATTCTAATATACATTCTAACATCCATTATAACATTCTAACATACTTTTTAACATTCTAATATACATTCTAAAATCAATTATAACATTCTAACATCCATTTTAACATTCTAATATACATTATAACATCCATTATAATATTCTAACATCCATTATAATACTCTAACATCCATTATAACATTCTAATATACATTCTAACATCCATTATAACATTCTAACATACATTATAATATTCTAATATACATTCTAACATGCATTCTAACATACATTATAACATTCTAATATACATTATAACATCCATTTTAACATTCTAACATACATTCTAACATTCTAATATTCATTATAACATCCATTATAACATTCTAACATCCATTGTAACATTCTAACATACATTATAACATTCTAATATACATTCTAACAACCACTATAACATTCTAACATCCATTATAACATTCTAACATACATTATAACAATCTAATATACATTCTAACATACATTATAACATTCTAACATACATTATAACATTCTAATATTTATTGTAACATCCATTATAATATTTTAACATCCATTATAACATTCTAACATCCATTATAATATTCTAATATACATTCTAACATCCATTATAACATTCTAAAATATACTATAACATTCTAATATACATTCTAACATGCATTCTTACATACATTATAACATTCTAATATACATTATAACATCCATTATAACATTATAACATCCATTCTATCATTCCAATATACATTAAAACATCCATTCTAACATTCTAACATCAATTCTAACATCCATTCTAACATTCTAACATCCATAATAACATTCTAACATACATTTTAACATTCTAATATACATTCTAACATCCATTCTAACATTCTAACATCCATTATAACATTCTAATATACATTATAACATTCTAATAGACATTATAATATCCATTATAACATTAAAACATACATTATAACATTCTAATATACGTTCTAATATCCATTATAACATTCTAACATACATTATAACATTCTACTATACATTCTAACATCCATTATAACATTCTAACATACATTCTAACAATCTAATATACATTCTAACAACCAATATAACATTCTAACATACATTATAACATTCTAATATACATTCTAACATACATTCTAACATTCTAGTATACATTATAACATCTATTATAACATTCTAACATACATTAAAACATTGTAACATACATTATAACATTCTAATATACATTCTAACATCTATTATAACATTCTAACATACATTATAAAAATCTAAAATACATTCTAACATCCAAAATAACATTCTAACATACATTATAACTTTCTAATATACATTCTAACATCCATTATAACATTCTAACATCCATAATAACATTCTAACATACATTCTAACATTCTAAAATACATTCTAACATCCATTATAACATTCTAACATCGATTATAACATCCTAACATACATTATAACATTCTAATATACATTTTAACATCCATTATAACATTCTAACATACATTATAACAATCTAATATACATTCTAACATCCATTATAACATTCTAACATACATTATAACATTCTAATATACATTCTAACATCAATTATAACATTCTAACATCCATAATAACATTCTAACATACATTCTAACATTCTAATATACATTCTAACATCCATTATAACATTCTAACATACATTCTAACATTCTAATATACATTCTAAAATCCATTATAACATTCTAACATACTTTTTAACATTCTAATATACATTCTAAAATCAATTATAACATTCTAACATCCATTTTAACATTCTAATATACATTATAACATCCATTATAATATTCTAACATCCATTATAACATTCTAATATACATTCTAACATCCATTATAACATTCTAACATACATTATAATATTCTAATATACATTCTAACATGCATTCTAACATACATTATAACATTCTAATATACATTATAACATCCATTTTAACATTCTAACATACATTCTAACATTCTAATATTCATTATAACATCCATTATAACATTCTAACATCCATTGTAACATTCTAACATACATTATAACATTCTAATATTCATTCTAACATCCATTATAACATTATAACATCCATTATAACATTCTAACATACATTATAACAATCTAATATACATTCTAACATACATTATAACATTCTAACATACATTATAACATTCTAATATATATTGTAACATCCATTATAATATTTTAACATCCATTATAACATTCTAACATCCATTAAATTATTCTAATATACATTCTAACATGCATTCTTACATACATTATAACATTCTAATATACATTATAACATCCATTATAACATTATAACATCCATTCTATCATTCTAATATACATTAAAACATCCATTCTAGCATTCTAACATCAATTCTAACATCCATTCTAACATTCTAACATCCATAATAACATTATAACATACATTTTAACATTCTAATATACATTCTAATATCCATTCTAACATTCTAACATCCATTATAACATTCTAATATACATTATAACATTCTAATAGACATTATAACATCCATTATAACATTATAACATACATTATAACATTCTAATATACTTTCTAATATCCATTATAACATTCTAACATACATTATAACAATCTATTATACATTCTAACATCCATTATAACATTCTAACATACATTATAACAATCTAATATACATTCTAACATCCATTATAACATTCTAACATACATTATAACATTCTAACATACATTCTAATATCCATTATAACATTCTAACATACATTATAACATTCTATTATACATTCTAACATCCATTATAACATTATAACATACATTTTAACATTCTAATATACATTCTAATATCCATTCTAACATTCTAACATCCATTATAACATTCTAATATACATTATAACATTCTAATAGACATTCTAACATACATTATAACATTCTAACATCCGTTATAACATTCTAATATACATTATAACATTCTAATAGACATTCTAACATACATTATAACATTCTAATATACATTCTAACATCTATTATAAAATTCTAAAATACATTTTAACAATCTAAAATACATTCTAACATCCAAAATAACATTCTAACATACATTATAACTTTCTAATATACATTCTTACATCCATTAAAACATTCTAACATACATTCTAACATCCTAAAATACATTCTAACATCCATTATAACATTCTAACATCCATTATAACATCCTAACATACATTATAACATTCTAATATACATTTTAACATCCATTATAACATTCTAACATACATTATAACAATCTAATATACATTCTAACATCCATTATAACATTCTAACATACATTATAACATTCTAATATACATTCTAACATCAATTATAACATTCTAACATCCATAATAACATTCTAACATACATTCTAACATTCTAATATACATTCTAACATCCATTATAACATTCTAACATACATTTTAACATTATAATATACATTCTAACATCCATTATAACATTCTAACATACTTTTTAACATTCTAATATACGATCTAAAATCAATTATAACATTCTAACATCCATTTTAACTTTCTAATATACATTATAACATCCATTATAATATTCTAACATCCATTAAACTATTCTAACATCCATTATTACATTCTAATATACATTCTAACATCCATTATAACATTCTAACATACATTATAATATTCTAATATACATTCTAACATGCATTCTAACATACATTATAACATTCTAATATACATTATAACATCCATTATAACATTTTAACATCCATCCTAACATTCTAATATTCATTATAACATCCATTATAACATTCTATCATCCATTGTAACATTCTAACATACATTATAACATTCTAATATACATTCTAACATCCATTATAACATTCTAACATCCATTATAACATTGTAACATACATTATAACATTCTAATATACATTCTAACATCCATTATAACATTCTAACATACATTATAAGATTCTAACATACATTATAACATTCTAATATATATTGTAACATCCATTATAATATTCTAACATCCATTATAACATTCTAACATCCATTATAATATTCTAATATACATTCTAACATCCATTATAACATTCTAAAATACACTATAACATTCTAATATACATTCTAACATGCATTCTAACATACATTATAACATTCTAATATACATTCTAACATCCATTATAACATTATAACATCCATTCTATCATTCTAATTTGCATTAAAACATCCATTCTAACATTCTAACATCAATTCTAACATTCATTCTAACATTCTAACATCCATAATAACATTCTAACATACATTATAACATTCTAGTATACATTCTAATATCCATTATAACATTCTAACATACATTATAACATTCTAATATACATTCTAATATCCATTAGAAAATTCTAACTTACATTATAACAATCTAATATACATTCTAACATACATTATAACATTCTAATATACATTCTAACATCCATTATAACATTATAACATCCATTATAACATTGTAACATACATTATAACATTCTAATATACATTCTAACATCCATTATAACATTCTAACATACATTATAACAATCTAATATACATTCTAACAACCATTATAACATTCTAACATACATTATAACATTCTAATATATATTATAACATCCATTATAATGTACTAACATCCATTATAACATTCTAACATCCATTATAATATTCTAATATACATTCTAACATCCATTATAACATTCTAAAATACACTAAAACATTCTAATATACATTATAACATGCATTCTAACATACATTATAACATTCTAATATTCATTCTAACATCCATTATAGCATTCTAACATCCATTATAACATTCTAACATACATTACAACATTCTAATATACATTCTAACATCCATTATAATTTTCTAACATCCATTATAACATTCTAACATACATTATAACATTCTAATATATATTCTAACATCCATTATAACATTTTAACATCCATTATAACATTGTAACATACATTATAACATTCTAATATACATTCTAACATCCATTATAACATTCTAACATACATTATAACAATCTAATATACATTCTAACATCCATTATAACATTCTAACATACATTATAACATCCTAACATACATTATAACAATCTAATATACATCCTAACATCCATTCTAACATTTTAACATACATTATAACATCCTAACATACATTATAACATTCTAATATACATTTTAACATCCATTATAACATTCTAACATACATTATAACAATCTAATATACATTCTAACATCCATTGTAACATTCTAACATACATTATAACATTCTAATATACATTCTAACATCAATTCTAACATTCTTACATCCATAATAACATTCTAACATACATTCTAACATTCTAATATACATTCTAACATCCATTATAACATTCTAACATACATTCTAACATTCTAATATACATTCTAACATCCATTATAACATTCTAACATCCATAATAATATTCTAACATCCATTATAACATTCTATTATACATTCTAACATCCATTATAACATTCTAATATACATTCTAACATGCATTCTAACATACATTATAACATTATAATATACATTATAACATCCATTATAACATTCTAACATACATTCTAACATTCTAATATACATTCTAACATCCATTATAACATTCGAACATACATTATTTCAATCTAAAATACATTATAACATTCTAGTATACATTATAACATCCATTATAACATTCTAACATACATTATAACATTGTAACATACATTATAACATTCTAATATACATTCTAACATCTATTATAACATTCTAACATACATTATAACAATCTAAAATACATTTTAACATCCAAAATAACATTCTAACATACATTATAACTTTCTAATATACATTCTAACATCCATTCTAACATTCTAACATCCATAATAACATTCTAACATACATTCTAACATTATAATATACATTCTAACATCCAATATAACATTCTAACATCCTTTATAACATTCTAACATACATTATAACATTCTAATATACATTCTAACATCCAATATAACATTCTAACATACATTATAACAATCTAATATACATTCTAACATCCAATATAACATTCTAACATACATTATAACATTCTAATATACATTCTAACATCAATTATAACATTCTAACATCCATAATAACATTCTAACATACATTCTAACATTCTAATATACATTCTAACATCCATTATAACATTCTAACATACATTCTAACATTATAATATACATTCTAACATCCATTATAACATTCTTACATACTTTTTAACATTCTAATATACATTATAACATCCATTATAATATTCTAACATCCATTATAACATTCTAATATACATTCTAACATCCATTATAACATTCTAACATACACTATAATATTCTAATATACATTCTAACATGCATTCTAACATACATTATAACATTCTAATATTCATTATAACATCCATTATAACATTCTAACATCCATTCTAACATTCTAATATTCATTATAAACATCCATTATAACATTCTAACATCCATTATAACATTCTAACATACATTAGAACATTCCAATATACATTCTAACATCCATTATAACATTCTAACATCCATTATAACATTCTAACATACATTATAACATTCTAATATACATTCTAACATCCATTATAACATTCTAACATCCATTATAACATTGTAACATACATTATAACATTCTAATATACATTCTAACATCCATTATAACATTCTAACATACATTATAACAATCTAATATACATTCTAACATCCATTATAACATTCTAACATAAATTATAACATTCTAATATATATTATAACATCCATTATAATGTACTAACATCCATTATAACATTCTAACATCCATTATAACATTCTAAAATACACTAAAACATTCTAATATACATTCTAACATACATTCTAACATACATTCTAACATACATTATAACATTCTAATATTCATTATAACATCCATTATAACATTCTAACATCCATTATAACATTCTAACATACATTACAACATTCTAATATACATTCTAACATCCAATATAACATTCTAACATCCATTATAACATTCTAACATACATTATAACATTCTAATATACATTCTAACATCCATTATAACATTCTACCATCCATTATAACATTCTAACATACATTATAACATTATAATATACATTCTAACATCCATTATAACATTCTAACATACATTATAACAATCTAATATACATTCTAACATCCATTATAACATTCTAACATACATTATAACATTCTAACATACATTATAACAATCTAATATACATTCTAACATACATTATAACATTCTAACATACATTATAACATTCTAATATATATTGTAACATCCATTATAATATTTTAACATCCATTATAACATTCTAACATCCATTATAATATTCTAATATACATTCTAACATCCATTATAACATTCTAAAATACACTATAACATTCTAATATACATTCTAACATGCATTCTTACATACATTATAACATTCTAATATACATTCTAACATCCATTATAACATTATAACATTCATTCTATCATTCTAATATACATTCTAATATCCATTAGAAAATTCTAACTTACATTATAACAATCTAATATACATTCTAACATACATTATAACATTTTAATATACATTCGAACATACATTATAACATTCTAGTATACATTATAACATCCATTCTAACATTCTAACATACATTATAACATTGTAACATACATTATAACATTCTAATATACATTCTAACATCTATTATAACATTCTAACATCCATAATAACATTCTAACATACATTATAACTTTCTAATATACATTCTAACATCCATTATAACATTCTAACATCCATAATAACATTCTAACATACATTCTAGCATTCTAATATACATTCTAACATCCATTATAACATTCTAACATCCATTATAACATCCTAACATACATTATAACATTCTAATATACATTTTAACATCCATTATAACATTCTAACATACATTATAACAATCTAATATACATTCTAACATCCATTATAACATTCTAACATACAGTCTAACATTCTAATATACATTCTAACATCAATTATAACATTATAACATCCATAATAACATTCTAACATACATTCTAACATTCTAATATACATTCTAACATCCATTATAACATTCTAACATACTTTTTAACATTCTGATATACATTCTAAAATCAATTATAACATTCTAACATCCATTTTAACATTCTAATATACATTATAACATCCATTATAATAATCTAACATCCATTATAATATTCTAACATCCATTATAACATTCTAATATACATTCTAACATCCATTATAACATTCTAGCATACATTATAATATTCTAATATACATTCTAACATGCATTCTAACATACATTATAACATTCTAATATACATTCTATCATCCATTGTAAAATTCTAACATACATAATAACATTCTAATATACATTCTAACATCCATTATAACATTCTAACATACATTATAACATTGTAACATACATTATAACATTCTAATATACATTCTAACATCCATTATAACATTCGAACATACATTATTACAATCTAAAATACATTATAACATTCTAGTTAACATTATAACATCCATTATAACATTCTAACATACATTATAACATTGTAACATACATTATAACATCTAATATACATTCTAACATCTATTATAACATTCTAACATACATTATAACAATCTAAAATACATTTTAACATCCAAAATAACATTCTAACATACATTATAACTTTCTAATATACATTCTAACATCCATTATAACATTCTAACATCCATAATAACATTCTAACATACATTCTAACATTATAATATACATTCTAACATCCATTATAACATTCTAACATCCTTTATAACATTCTAACATACATTATAACATTCTAATATACATTCTAACATCCAATATAACATTCTAACATACATTATAACAATCTAATATACGTTCTAACATCCAATATAACATTCTAACATACATTATAACATTCTAATATACATTCTAACATCAATTATAACATTCTAACATCCATATTAACATTCTAACATACATTCTAACATTCTAATATACATTCTAACATCCATTATAACATTCTAACATACATTCTATCATTCTAATATACATTCTAACATCCATTATAACATTCTAACATACTTTTTAACATTCTAATATACATTCTAAAATCAATTATAACATTCTAACATCCATTTTAACATTCAAAAATACATTATAACATCCATTATAATATTCTAACATCCATTATAACATTCTAACATCCATTATAATATTCTAATATACATTCTAACATCCATTATAACATTCTAAAATACACTATAACATTCTAATATACATTCTAAC
The DNA here is from genome assembly GCA_031769625.1 of Taudactylus pleione. Lineage (NCBI taxonomy): Eukaryota > Metazoa > Chordata > Amphibia > Anura > Myobatrachidae > Taudactylus > Taudactylus pleione. The sequence continues at coordinate 54,556 of JAUIMM010002746.1, forward strand.
ATGCATTCTAACATACATTATAACATTCTAATATACATTCTAACATCCATTATAACATTATAACATCCATTCTATCATTCTAATTTGCATTAAAACATCCATTCTAACATTCTAACATCAATTCTAACATTCATTCTAACATTCTAACATCCATAATAACATTCTAACATACATTATAACATTCTAGTATACGTTCTAATATCCATTATAACATTCTAACATACATTATAACATTCTAATATACATTCTAATATCCATTAGAAAATTCTAACTTACATTATAACAATCTAATATACATTCTAACATACATTATAACATTCTAATATACATTCTAACATCCATTATAACATTCTAACATCCATTATAACATTGTAACATACATTATAACATTCTAATATACATTCTAACATCCATTATAACATTCTAACATACATTATAACAATCTAATATACATTCTAACAACCATTATATCATTCTAACATACATTATAACATTCTAATATATATTATAACATCCATTATAATGTACTAACATCCATTATAACATTCTAACATCCATTATAATATTCTAATATACATTCTAACATCCATTATAACATTCTAAAATACACTAAAACATTCTAATATACATTATAACATGCATTCTAACATACATTATAACATTCTAATATTCATTATAACATCCATTATAACATTCTAACATCCATTATAACATTCTAACATACATTACAACATTCTAATATACATTCTAACATCCATTATAACATTCTAACATCCATTATAACATTCTAACATACATTATAACATTCTAATATACATTCTAACATCCATTATAACATTTTAACATCCATTATAACATTGTAACATACATTATAACATTCTAATATACATTCTAACATCCATTATAACATTCTAACATACATTATAACAATCTAATATACATTCTAACATCCATAATAACATTCTAACATACATTATAACATCCTAACATACATTATAACAATCTAATATACATCCTAACATCCATTCTAACATTCTAACATACATTATAACATCCTACCATACATTATAACATTCTAATATACATTTTAACATCCATTATAACATTCTAACATACATTATAACAATCTAATATACATTCTAACATCCATTGTAACATTCTAACATACATTATAACATTCTAATATACATTCTAACATCAATTCTAACATTCTAACATCCATAATAACATTCTAACATACATTCTAACATTCTAATATACATTCTAACATCCATTATAACATTCTAACATACATTCTAACATTCTAATATACATTCAAACATCCATTATAACATTCTAACATCCATAATAATATTCTAACATCCATTATAACATTCTATTATACATTCTAATATCCATTATAACATTCTAACATACATTATAATATTCTAATATACATTCTAACATGCATTCTAACATACATTATAACATTCTAATATACATTATAACATCCATTATAACATTCTAACATACATTCTAACATTCTAATATACATTCTAACATCCATTATAACATTCTAACATACATTATAACATTGTAACATACATTATAACATTCTAATATACATTCTAACATCCATTATAACATTCGAACATACATTATTTCAATCTAAAATACATTATAACATTCTAGTATACATTATAACATCCATTATAACATTCTAACATACATTATAACATTGTAACATACATTATAACATTCTAATATACATTCTAACATCTATTATAACATTCTAACATACATTATAACAATCTAAAATACATTTTAACATCCAAAATAACATTCTAACATACATTATAACTTTCTAATATACATTCTAACATCCATTATAACATTCTAACATCCATAATAACATGCTAACATACATTCTAACATTATTATATACATTCTAACATCCAATATAACATTCTAACATCCTTTATAACATTCTAACATACATTATAACATTCTAATATACATTCTAACATCCAATATAACATTCTAACATACATTATAACAATCTAATATACATTCTAACATCCATTATAACATTCTAACATACATTCTAACATTCTAATATACATTCTAACATCCATTATAACATTCTTACATACTTTTTAACATTCTAATATACATTATAACATCCATTATAATATTCTAACATCCATTATAACATTCTAATATACATTCTAACATCCATTATAACATTCTAACATACACTATAATATTCTAATATACATTCTAACATGCATTCTAACATACATTATAACATTCTAATATTTATTATAACATCCATTATAACATTCTAACATCCATTCTAACATTCTAATATTCATTATAACATCCATTATAACATTCTAACATCCATTATAACATTCTAACATACATTAGAACATTCCAATATACATTCTAACATCCATTATAACATTCTAACATCCATTATAACATTCTAACATACATTATAACATTCTAGTATACGTTCTAATATCCATTATAACATTCTAACATACATTATAACATTCTAATATACATTCTAATATCCATTAGAAAATTATAACTTACATTATAACAATCTAATATACATTCTAACATACATTATAACATTCTAATATACATTCTAACATCCATTATAACATTCTAACATCCATTATAACATTGTAACATACATTATAACATTCTAATATACATTCTAACATCCATTATAACATTCTAACATACATTATAACAATCTAATATACATTCTAACAACCATTATAACATTCTAACATACATTATAACATTCTAATATATATTATAACATCCATTATAATGTACTAACATCCATTATAACATTCTAACATCCATTATAATATTCTAATATACATTCTAACATCCATTATAACATTCTAAAATACACTAAAACATTCTAATATACATTATAACATGCATTCTAACATACATTATAACATTCTAATATTCATTATAACATCCATTATAACATTCTAACATCCATTATAACATTCTAACATACATTACAACATTCTAATATACATTCTAACATCCATTATAACATTCTAACATCCATTATAACATTCTAACATACATTATAACATTCTAATATACATTCTAACATCCATTATAACATTTTAACATCCATTATAACATTGTAACATACATTATAACATTCTAATATACATTCTAACATCCATTATAACATTCTAACATACATTATAACAATCTAATATACATTCTAACATCCATTATAACATTCTAACATACATTATAACATCCTAACATACATTATAACAATCTAATATACATCCTAACATCCATTCTAACATTCTAACATACATTATAACATCCTAACATACATTATAACATTCTAATATACATTTTAACATCCATTATAACATTCTAACATACATTATAACAATCTAATATACATTCTAACATCCATTGTAACATTCTAACATACATTATAACATTCTAATATACATTCTAACATCAATTCTAACATTCTAACATCCATAATAACATTCTAACATACATTCTAACATTCTAATATACATTCTAACATCCATTATAACATTCTAACATACATTCTAACATTCTAATATACATTCTAACATCCATTATAACATTCTAACATCCATAATAATATTCTAACATCCATTATAACATTCTATTATACATTCTAATATCCATTATAACATTCTAACATACATTATAATATTCTAATATACATTCTAACATGCATTCTAACATACATTATAACATTCTAATATACATTATAACATCCATTATAACATTCTAACATACATTCTAACATTCTAATATACATTCTAACATCCATTATAACATTCTAACATACATTATAACATTGTAACATACATTATAACATTCTAATATACATTCTAACATCCATTATAACATTCGAACATACATTATTTCAATCTAAAATACATTATAACATTCTAGTATACATTATAACATCCATTATAACATTCTAACATACATTATAACATTGTAACATACATTATAACATTCTAATATACAATCTAACATCTATTATAACATTCTAACATACATTATAACAATCTAAAATACATTTTAACATCCAAAATAACATTCTAACATACATTATAACTTTCTAATATACATTCTAACATCCATTATAACATTCTAACATCCATAATAACATTCTAACATACATTCTAACATTATAATATACATTCTAACATCCAATATAACATTCTAACATCCTTTATAACATTCTAACATACATTATAACATTCTAATATACATTCTAACATCCAATATAACATTCTAACATACATTATAACAATCTAATATACATTCTAACATCCATTATAACATTCTAACATACATTCTAACATTCTAATATACATTCTAACATCCATTATAACATTCTTACATACTTTTTAACATTCTAATATACATTATAACATCCATTATAATATTCTAACATCCATTATAACATTCTAATATACATTCTAACATCCATTATAACATTCTAACATACACTATAATATTCTAATATACATTCTAACATGCATTCTAACATACATTATAACATTCTAATATTTATTATAACATCCATTATAACATTCTAACATCCATTCTAACATTCTAATATTCATTATAACATCCATTATAACATTCTAACATCCATTATAACATTCTAACATACATTAGAACATTCCAATATACATTCTAACATCCATTATAACATTCTAACATCCATTATAACATTCTAACATACATTATAACATTCTAATATACATTCTAACATCCATTATAACATTCTAACATCCATTATAACATTGTAACATACATTATAACATTCTAAAATACATTCTAACATCCATTATAACATTCTAACATACATTATAACAATCTAATATACATTCTAACATCCATTCTAACATTCTAACATACATTATAACATTCTAATATATATTATAACATCCAATATAATGTACTAACATCCACTATAACATTCTAACATCCATTATAACATTCTAAAATACACTAAAACATTCTAATATACATTCTAACATTATAATATACATTCTAACATCCAATATAACATTCTAACATCCTTTATAACATTCTAACATACATTATAACATTTTAATATACATTCTAACATCCAATATAACATTCTAACATACATTATAACAATCTAAAATACATTCTAACATCCAATATAACATTCTAACATACATTATAACATTCTAATATACATTCTAACATCAATTATAACATTCTAACATCCATAATAACATTCTAACATACATTCTAACATTCTAATATACATTCTAACATCCATTATAACTTTCTAACATACATTCTAACATTCTAATATACATTCTAACATCCATTATAACATTCTTACATACTTTTTAACATTCTAATATACATTATAACATCCATTATAATATTCTAACATCCATTATAACATTCTAATATACATTCTAACATCCATTATAACATTCTAACATACACTATAATATTCTAATATACATTCTAACATGCATTCTAACATACATTATAACATTCTAATATTCATTATAACATCCATTATAACATTATAACATCCATTCTAACATTCTAATATTCATTATAAACATCCATTATAACATTCTAACATACATTAGAACATTCCAATATACATTCTAACATCCATTATAACTTTCTAACATCCATTATAACATTCTAACATACATTATAACATTCTAATATACATTCTAACATCCATTATAACATTCTAACATACATTATAACATTCTAATATATATTATAACATCCATTATAATGTACTAACATCCATTATAACATTCTAACATCCATTATAACATTCTAAAATACACTAAAACATTCTAATATACATTCTAACATACATTCTAACATACATTATAACATTCTAATATTCATTATAACATCCATTATAACATTCTAACATCCATTCTAACATTCTAACATCCATTATAACATTCTAACATATATTATAACATTATAATATACATTCTAACATCCATTATAACATTCTAACATACATTATAACAATCTAATATACATTCTAACATCCATTATAACATTCTAACATACATTATAACATTCTAACATACATTATAACAATCTAATATCCATTCTAACATACATTATAACATTCTAACATACATTATAACATTCTAATATATATTGTAACATCCATTATAATATTTTAACATCCATTATAACATTCTAACATCCATTATAATATTCTAATATACATTCTAACATCCATTATAACATTCTAAAATACACTATAACATTCTAATATACATTCTAACATGCATTCTTACATACATTATAACATTCTAATATACATTCTAACATCCATTATAACATTATAACATCCATTCTATCATTCTAATATACATTCTAATATCCATTAGAAAATTCTAACTTACATTATAACAATCTAATATACATTCTAACATACATTATAACATTCTAATATACATTCGAACATACATTATAACATTCTAGTATAAATTATAACATCCATTATAACATTCTAACATACATTATAACTTTCTAATATACATTCTAACATCCATTATAACATTCTAACATCCATAATAACATTCTAACATACATTCTAGCATTCTAATATACATTCTAACATCCATTATAACATTCTAACATCCATTATAACATCCTAACATACATTATAACATTCTAATATACATTTTAACATCCATTATAACATTCTAACATACATTATAACAATCTAATATACATTCTAACATCCATTATAACATTCTAACATACATTCTAACATTCTAATATACATTCTAACATCAATTATAACATTCTAACATCCATAATAACATTCTAACATACATTCTAACATTCTAATATACATTCTAACATCCATTATAACATTCTAACATACTTTTTAACATTATGATATACATTCTAAAATCAATTATAACATTCTAACATCCATTTTAACATTCTAATATACATTATAACATCCATTATAATAATCTAACATCCATTATAATATTCTAACATCCATTATAACATTCTAATATACATTCTAACATCCATTATAACATTCTAGCATACATTATAATATTCTAATATACATTCTAACATGCATTCTAACATACATTATAACATTCTAATATACATTATATCATCCATTATAACATTCTAACATCCATTCTAACATTCTAATATTCATTATAACATCCATTATAACATTCTATCATCCATTGTAACATTCTAACATACATAATAACATTCTAATATACATTCTAACATCCATTATAACATTGTAACATACATTATAACATTGTAACATACATTATAACATTCTAATATACATTCTAACATCCATTATAACATTCGAACATACATTATTACAATCTAAAATACATTATAACATTCTAGTTAACATTATAACATCCATTATAACATTCTAACATACATTATAACATTGTAACATACATTATAACATCTAATATACATTCTAACATCTATTATAACATTCTAACATACATTATAACAATCTAAAATACATTTTAACATCCAAAATAACATTCTAACATAAATTATAACTTTCTAATATACATTCTAACATCCATTATAACATTCTAACATCCATAATAACATTCTAACATACATTCTAACATTATAATATACATTCTAACATCCATTATAACATTCTAACATCCTTTATAACATTCTAACATACATTATAACATTCTAATATACATTCTAACATCCAATATAACATTCTAACATACATTCTAACAATCTAATATACATTCTAACATCCAATATAACATTCTAACATACATTATAACATTCTAATATACATTCTAACATCAATTATAACATTCTAACATCCATAATAACATTCTAACATACATTCTAACATTCTAATATACATTCTAACATCCATTATAACATTCTAACATACATTCTAACATTCTAATATACATTCTAACATCCATTATAACATTCTAACATACTTTTTAACATTCTAATATACATTCTAAAATCAATTATAACATTCTAACATCCATTTTAACATTCTAAAATACATTATAACATCCATTATAATATTCTAACATCCATTATAACATTCTAATGTACATTCTAACATCCATTATAACATTCTAACATACACTATAATATTCTAATATACATTCTAACATGCATTCTAACATACATTATAACATTCTAATATACATTATAACATCCATTATAACATTCTAACATCCATTCTAACATTCTAATATTCATTATAACATCCATTATAACATTCTAACATCCATAATACAATTCTAACATACATTACAACATTCTAATATACATTCTAACATCCATTGTAACATTATAACATACATTATAACATTCTAATATACATTCTAACATCCATTATAACATTCTAACATCCATTATAACATTGTAACATACATTATAACATTCTAATATACATTCTAACATCCATTATAACATTCTAACATACATTATAACAATCTAATATACATTCTAACATCCATTATAACATTCTAACATACATTATAACATTCTAATATATATTTTAACATCCAATATAATGTTCTAACATCCATTATAACATTCTAACATCCATTATAATATTCTAATATACATTCTAACATCCATTATAACATTCTAAAATACACTAAAACATTCTAATATACATTCTAACATGCATTCTAACATACATTATAACATTCTAATATACATTCTAACATCCATTCTAACATTCTAACATCCATTAAAACGTTCTAATATACATTATAACATTCTAATAGACATTATAACATCCATTATAACATTATAACATACATTATAACATTCTAGTATACATTCTAATATCCATTATAACATTCTAACATACATTATAACATTCTAATATACATTCTAACATCCATTATAACATTCTAACATACATTATAACAATCTAATATACATTCTAACATACATTATAACATTCTAATATACATTCTAACATACATTATAACATTCTAGTATACATTATAACATCCATTATAACATTCTAACATACATTATAACATTGTAACATACATTATAACATTCTAATATACATTCTAACATCTATTATAACATTCTAACATACATTATAACAATCTAAAATACATTTTAACATCCAAAATAACATTCTAACATACATTATAACTTTCTAATATACTTTCTAACATCCATTATAACATTCTAACATCCATAATAACATTCTAACATACATTCTAACATTATAATATACATTCTAATATCCATTATACCATTCTAACATCCTGTATAACATTCTAACATACATTATAACATTCTAATATACATTCTAACATCCAATATAACATTCTAACATACATTATAACAATCTAATATACATTCTAACATCAATTATAACATTCTAACATCCATAATAACATTCTAACATACATTCTAACATTCTAATATACATTCTAACATCCATTATAACATTCTAACATACATTCTAACATTCTAATATACATTCTATCATCCATTATAACATTCTAACATACTTTTTAACATTCTAGTATACATTGTAAAATCAATTATAACATTCTAACATCCATTATAACATTCTAATATACATTCTAATATCCATTATAACATTCTAACATACATTATAACATTCTAATATATATTATAACATCCATTATAACATTCTAACATCCACTCTATCATTCTAATATACATTAAAACATCCATTCTAACATTCTAACTTCAATTCTAATATCCATTCTAACATTCTAACATCCATAATAACATTCTAACATACATTATAACATTCTATCATCCATAATAACATTCTAACATACATTCTAGCATTCTAATATACATTCTAACATCCATTATAACATTCTAACATACATTCTAACATTCTAAGATACATTCTAACATCCATTATAACATTCTAACATACTGTCTAACATTCTAATATACATTCTAAAATCAATTATAACATTCTAACATCCATTTTAACATTCTAATATACATTATAACATCCATTATAATATTCTAACATCCATTATAACATTCTAATATACATTCTAATATCCAATATAACATTCTAACATACATTATAACATTCTAATATACATTCTAACATCCATTCTAACATTCTAATATTCATTATAACATCCATTATAACATTCTAACATCCATTGTAACATTCTTATATACATTCTAACATTCTAATATACATTCTAACATACATTCTAACATTCTAATATACATTCTAATATCCATTATAACATTCTAACATACATTATAACATTCTAATATACATTATAACATCCATTATAACATTCTAACATCCATTCTATCATTCTAATATACATTAAAACATCCATTCTAACATTGTAACATCAATTCTAACATCCATTCTAACATTCTAACATCCATAGTAACATTCTAACATACATTATAACATTCTAATATACATTCTAACATCCATTCTAACATTCTAACATCCATTATAACATTCTAATATACATTATAACATTCTAATAGACATTATAACATCCATTATAACATTGTAACATACATTATAACATTCTAATATACATTCTAACATCCAATATAACATTCTAGCATACATTATAACAATTTAATAAACATTCTAACATCCATTATAACATTCTAACATACATTATAACATTATAATATACATTCTAACATCAATTATAACATTCTAACATCCATAATAACATTCTAACATACATTCTAACATTCTAATATACATTCTAACATCCATTATAACATTCTAACATACATTCTAACATTCTAATATACATTCTAACATCAATTATAACATTCTAACATACTTTTTAACATTCTAATATACATTATAACATCCATTATAATATTCTAACATCCATTATAATATTCTAACATCCATTATAACATTCTAATATACATTCTAACATCCATTATAACATTCTAACATACATTATAATATTCTAATATACATTCTATCATGCTTTCTAACATACATTATAACATTCTAATATAAATTATAACATCCATTATAACATTCTAACATCCATTCTTACATTCTAATATTCATTATAACATCCATTATAACATTCTAACATCCATTATAACATTCTAACATACATTATAACATTCTAATATACATTCTAACATCCATTATAACATTGTAACATACATTATAACATTCTAATATACATTCTAACATCCATTATAACATTGTAACATACATTTTAACATTCTAATATACATTCTAACATCCATTATAACATTCGAACATACATTATTACAATCTAAAATACATTATAACATTCTAGTATACATTATAACATCCAATATAACATTCTAACATACATTATAACATTGTAACATACATTATAACATTCTAATATACATTCTAACATCTATTATAACATTCTAACATACATTATAACAATCTAAAATACATTTTAACATCCAAAATAACATTCTAACATACATTATAACTTTCTAATATACATTCTAACTTCCATTATAACATTCTAACATCCATAATAACATTCTAACATATATTCTAACATTATAATATACATTCTAACATCCATTATAACATTCTAACATCCTTTATAACATTCTAACATACATTATAACATTCTAATATACATTCTAACATCCAATATAACATTCTAACATACATTATAACAATCTAATAAACATTCTAATATCCATTCTAACATTCTAACATCCATTCTAACATTCTAATATTCATTATAACATCCATTATAACATTCTAACATCCAATGTAACATTCTAACATACATTATAACATTCTAATATACATTCTAACATCCATTATAACATTCTAACATCCATTATAACATTCTAACATACATTATAACATTCTAATATATATTGTAACATCCATTCTAATATTCTAACATCCATTATAACATTCTAACATCCATTATAATATTCTAATATACATTCTAACATCCATTATAACATTCTAAAATACACTATAACATTCTAATATACATTCTAACATGCATTCTAACATACATTATAACATTCTAATATACATTAAAACATCCATTATAACATTCTAACATCCATTCTATCATTCTAATATACATTAAAACATCCATTATAACATTCTAACATCCATTCTATCATTCTAATATACATTAAAACATCCATTCTAACATTCTAACATCAATTCTAACATCCATTCTAACATTCTAGCATCCATAATAACATTCTAACATACATTATAACATTCTAATATACATTCTAACATCCATTCTAACATTCTAACATCCATTATAACATTCTAATATACATTATAACATTCTAATAGACATTATAACATCCATTATAACATTATAACATACATTATAACATTCTAATATACATTCTAATATCCATTATAACATTCTAACATACATTCTAACATTCTAATATACATTCTAACATCCATTATAACATTCTAACATACATTATAACAATCTAAAATACATTCTAACAACCAAAATAACATTCTAACATCCATTATAATATTCTAATATACATTCTAACATCAATTATAACATTCTAACATCCATAATAACATTCTAACATACATTCTAACATTCTAATATACATTCTAACATACATTCTAACATTCTAACATCCATTATAACATTCTAATATACATTATAACATTCTAATAGACATTATAACATCCATTATAACATTATAACATACATTATAACATTCTAATATACATTCTAATATCCATTATAACATTCTAACATACATTATAACATTCTAATATACATTCTAACATCCATTATAACATTCTAACATACATTATAACATTCTAATATAAATTCTAACATACATTATAACATTCTAGTATACATTATAACATCCATTATAACATTCTAACATACATTATAACATTGTAACATACATTATAACATTCTAATATACATTCTAACATCTATTATAACATTCTAACATACATTATAACAATCTAAAATACATTCTAACATCCAAAATAACATTCTAACATACATTATAACTTTCTAATATACATTCTAACATCCATTATAACATTCTAACATCCATAATACCATTGTAACATACATTCTAACATTATAATATACATTCTAACATCCATTATAACTTTCTAACATCCATTATAAGATCCTAACATACATTTTAACATTCTAATATACATTTTAACATCCATTATAACATTCTAACATCCTTTATAACATTCTAACATACATTATAACATTCTAATATACATTCTAACATCCAATATAACATTCTAACATACATTATAACAATCTAATATACATTCTAATATCCAATATAACATTCTAACATCCATTATAACATTCTAACAAACATTATAACATTCTAATATACATTCTAACATTAAATATAACATTCTAACATCCATAATAACATTCTAACATACATTATAACATTCTAATATACATTCTAACATCCATTCTAACATTCTAACATCCATTATAACATTCTAATATACATTATAACATTCTAATAGACATTATAACATCCATTATAACATTCTAACATACATTATAACATTCTAATATACATTCTAACATCCAATATAACATTCTAGCATACATTATAACAATTTAATAAACATTCTAACATCCATTATAACATTCTAACATACATTATAACATTATAATATACATTCTAACATCAATTATAACATTCTAACATCCATAATAACATTCTAACATACATTCTAACATTCTAATATACATTCTAACATCTATTATAACATTCTAACATACATTCTAACATTCTAATATACATTCTAACATCAATTATAACATTCTAACATACTTTTTAACATTCTAATATACATTATAACATCCATTATAATATTCTAACATCCATTATAATATTCTAACATCCATTATAACATTCTAATATACATTCTAACATCCATTATAACATTCTAACATACATTATAATATTCTAATATACATTCTATCATGCTTTCTAACATACATTATAACATTCTAATATAAATTATAACATCCATTATAACATTCTAACATCCATTCTTACATTCTAATATTCATTATAACATCCATTATAACATTCTAACATCCATTATAACATTCTAACATACATTATAACATTCTAATATACATTCTAACATCCATTATAACATTGTAACATACATTATAACATTCTAATATACATTCTAACATCCATTATAACATTGTAACATACATTTTAACATTCTAATATACATTCTAACATCCATTATAACATTCGAACATACATTATTACAATCTAAAATACATTATAACATTCTAGTATACATTATAACATCCAATATAACATTCTAACATACATTATAACATTGTAACATACATTATAACATTCTAATATACATTCTAACATCTATTATAACATTCTAACATACATTATAACAATCTAAAATACATTTTAACATCCAAAATAACATTCTAACATACATTATAACTTTCTAATATACATTCTAACTTCCATTATAACATTCTAACATCCATAATAACATTCTAACATATATTCTAACATTATAATATACATTCTAACATCCATTATAACATTCTAACATCCTTTATAACATTCTAACATACATTATAACATTCTAATATACATTCTAACATCCAATATAACATTCTAACATACATTATAACAATCTAATATACATTCTAATATCCATTCTAACATTCTAACATCCATTCTAACATTCTAATATTCATTATAACATCCATTATAACATTCTAACATCCAATGTAACATTCTAACATACATTATAAGATTCTAATATACATTCTAACATCCATTATAACATTCTAACATCCATTATAACATTCTAACATACATTATAACATTCTAATATATATTGTAACATCCATTCTAATATTCTAACATCCATTATAACAT
This sequence comes from Taudactylus pleione, assembly GCA_031769625.1. Taxonomy (NCBI): domain Eukaryota; kingdom Metazoa; phylum Chordata; class Amphibia; order Anura; family Myobatrachidae; genus Taudactylus; species Taudactylus pleione. Next base: position 69,586 of record JAUIMM010002746.1, read on the forward strand.
TCTAACATCCATTATAATATTCTAATATACATTCTAACATCCATTATAACATTCTAGAATACACTATAACATTCTAATATACATTCTAACATGCATTCTAACATACATTATAACATTCTAATATACATTAAAACATCCATTATAACATTCTAACATCCATTCTATCATTCTAATATACATTAAAACATCCATTATAACATTCTAACATCCATTCTATCATTCTAATATACATTAAAACATCCATTCTAACATTCTAACATCAATTCTAACATCCATTCTAACATTCTAGCATCCATAATAACATTCTAACATACATTATAACATTCTAATATACATTCTAACATCCATTCTAACATTCTAACATCCATTATAACATTCTAATATACATTATAACATTCTAATAGACATTATAACATCCATTATAACATTATAACATACATTATAACATTCTAATATACATTCTAATATCCATTATAACATTCTAACATACATTCTAACATTCTAATATACATTCTAACATCCATTATAACATTCTAACATACATTATAACAATCTAAAATACATTCTAACAACCAAAATAACATTCTAACATCCATTATAATATTCTAATATACATTCTAACATCAATTATAACATTCTAACATCCATAATAACATTCTAACATACATTCTAACATTCTAATATACATTCTAACATACATTCTAACATTCTAACATCCATTATAACATTCTAATATACATTATAACATTCTAATAGACATTATAACATCCATTATAACATTATAACATACATTATAACATTCTAGTATACATTCTAATATCCATTATAACATTCTAACATACATTATAACATTCTAATATACATTCTAACATCCATTATAACATTCTAACATACATTATAACATTCTAATATAAATTCTAACATACATTATAACATTCTAGTATACATTATAACATCCATTATAACATTCTAACATACATTATAACATTGTAACATACATTATAACATTCTAATATACATTCTAACATCTATTATAACATTCTAACATACATTATAACAATCTAAAATACATTCTAACATCCAAAATAACATTCTAACATACATTATAACTTTCTAATATACATTCTAACATCCATTATAACATTCTAACATCCATAATACCATTGTAACATACATTCTAACATGATAATATACATTCTAACATCCATTATAACATTCTAACATCCATTATAAGATCCTAACATACATTATAACATTCTAATATACATTTTAACATCCATTATAACATTCTAACATCCTTTATAACATTCTAACATACATTATAACATTCTAATATACATTCTAACATCCAATATAACATTCTAACATACATTATAACAATCTAATATACATTCTAATATCCAATATAACATTCTAACATCCATTATAACATTCTAACAAACATTATAACATTCTAATATACATTCTAACATTAAATATAACATTCTAACATCCATAATAACATTCTAACATACATTCTAACATTCTAATATACATTCTAACATCCATTATAACATTCTAACATACATTCTAACATTCTAATATACATTCTAACGTCCATTATAACATTCTAACATACTTTTTAACATTCTGATATACATTCTAAAATCAATTATAATATTCTAACATCCATTTTAACATTCTAATATACATTATAACATCCATTATAATAATGTAACATCCATTATAACATTCTAACATCCATTATAACATTCTAATATACATTCTAACATCCATTATAACATTCTAACATACATTATAACATTCTAATATACATTATAACATCCATTATAACATTCTAACATCCATTCTAACATTCTAATATTCATTATAACATCCATTATAACATTCTATCATCCATTGTAACATTCTAATATACATTATAACATTATAATATACATTCTAACATCCATTATAACATTCTAACATACATTATAACATTGTAACATACATTATAATATTCTAATATACATTCTAACATCCATTATAACATTCGAACATACATTATTACAATCTAAAATACATTATAACATTCTAGTATACATTATAACATCCATTATAACATTGTAACATACATTATAACATTCTAATATACATTGTAACATCTATTATAACATTGTAACATACATTATAACAATCTAAAATACATTTTAACATCCAAAATAACATTCTAGCATACATTATAACTTTCTAATATACATTCTAACATCCATTATAACATTCTAACATCCATAATAACATTCTAACATACATTCTAACATTATAATATACATTCTAATATCCATTATAGCATTCTAACATCCTGTATAACATTCGAACATACATTATAACATTCTAATATACATTCTAACATCCAATATAACATTCTAACATACATTATAACAATCTAATATACATTCTAACATCCAATATAACATTCTAACATACATTGTAACATTCTAATATACATTCTAACATCAATTATAACATTCTAACATCCATAATAACATTCTAACATACATTCTAACATTCTAATATACATTCTAACATCATTATAACATTCTAACATACATTCTAACATTCTAGTATACATTCTAAAATCAATTATAACATTCTAACATCCTTTTTAACATTCTAATATACATTATAACATCCATTATAATATTCTAACATCCATTATAACATTCTAATATACATTCTAATATCCATTATAACATTCTAACATACATTATAACATTCTAATATATATTATAACATCCATTATAACATTCTAACATCCATTCTATCATTCTAATATACATTAAAACATCCATTCTAACATTCTAACATCAATTCTAACATCCATTCTAACATTCTAACATCCATAATAACATTCTAACATACATTATAACATTCTAATATACATACTAACATCCATTCTAACATTCTAACATCCATTATAACATTCTAATATACATTATAACATTCTAATAGACATTATAACATCCATTTTAACATTCTAACATACATTATAACATTCTAATATACATTCTAACATCCAATATAACATTCTAACATACATTATAACAATCTAATATACATTCTAACATCCATTATAACATTCTAACAAACATTATAACATTCTAATATACATTCTAACATCAATTATAACATTCTAACATCCATAATAACTTTCTAACATACATTCTAACATTCTAATATACATTCTAACATCCATTCTAACATTCTAACATACATTCTAACATTCTAATATACATTCTAACATCAATTATAACATTCTAACATACTTTTTAACATTCTAATATACATTCTAAAATCAATTATAACATTCTAACATCCATTTTAACATTCTAATATACATTATAACATCCATTATAATATTCTAACATCCATTATCACATTCTAATATACATTCTAACATCCATTATAACATTCTAACATACATTATAATATTCTAATTTACATTCTATCATGCTTTCTAACATACATTATAACATTCTAATATACATTATAACATCCATTATAACATTCTAACATCCATTCTTACATTCTAATATTCATTATAACATCCATTATAACATTCTAACATCCATTATAACATTCTAACATACATTATAACATTCTAATATACATTCTAACATCCATTATAACATTCTAACATCCATTATAACATTGTAACATACATTATAACATTCTAATATACATTCTAACATCCATTATAACATTCTAACATACATTACAACATTCTAATATACATTCTAACATCCATTATAACATTCTAACATCCATTATAACATTCTAACATACATTATAACATTCTAATTTACATTCTAACATCCATTATAACATTCTAACATCCATTATAACATTGTAACATACATTATAACATTATAATATACATTCTAACATCCATTATAACATTCTAACATACATTATAACAATCTAATATACATTCAAACTTCCATTATAACATTCTAACATATATTATAACATTCTAATATATATTATAACATCCATTATAATGTTCTAACATCCATCATAACATTCTAACATCCATTATAATATTCTAATATACATTCTAACATCCATTATAACATTCTAAAATACACTAAAACATTCTAATATACATTCTAGCATGCATTCTAACATACATTATAACATTCTAACATGCATTCTAACATCCATTATAACATTCTAATATACATTATAACATTCTAATAGACATTATAACATCCATTATAACATTATAACATACATTATAACATTCTAGTATACGTTCTAATATCCATTATAACATTCTAACATACATTATAACATTCTAATATACATTCTGACATCCATTATAACATTCTAATATACATTATAACAATCTAATATACATTCTAACATACATTATAACATTCTAATATACATTCTAACATACATTATAACATTCTAGTATACATTATAACATCCATTATAACATTCTACTATACATTATAACATTGTAACATACATTATAACATTCTAATATACATTCTAACATCTATTATAACATTCTAACATACATTATAACAATCTAAAATACATTCTAACATCCAAAAAAACATTCTAACATACATTATAACTATCTAATATACATTCTAACATCCATTATAACATTCTAACATCTATAATAATATCATTAACATACATTCTAACATTCTAATATACATTCTAACATCCATTCTAACATTCTAACATCCATTATAACATCCTAACATACATTATAACATTCTAATATACATTTTAACATCCATTATAACATTCTAACATACATTATAGCAATCTAATATACATTCTAACATCCATTATAACATTCTAACATACATTCTAACATTCTAATATACATTCTAACATTAATTATAACATTCTAACATCCATAATAACATTCTAACATACATTCTAACATTCTAATATACATTCTAACATCCATTATAACATTCTAACATACATTATAACATTCTAATATACATTCTAACATCCATTATAACATTCTAACATACATTATAACATTGTAACATACATTATAACATTCTAATATACATTCTAACATCCATTATAACATTCGAACATACATTATTACATCCAAAATAACATTCTAACATACATTATAACTTTCTAATATACATTCTAACATCCATTATAACATTCTAACATCCATAATAACATTCTAACATACATTCTAACATTATAATATACATTCTAACATCCATTATAACTTTATAACATCCTTTATAACATTCTAACATACATTATAACATTCTAATATACATTCTAAAATCCAATATAACATTCTAACATACATTATAACATTCTAATATACATTCTAACATAAATTATAACATTCTAACATCCATAATAGCATTCTAACATACATTCTAACATTCTAATATTCATTATAACATCCATTATAACATTCTAACATCCATTATAACATTCTAACATACATTATAACATTCTAATATACATTCTAACATCCATTATAACATTCTAACATCCATTATAACATTGTAACATACATTATAACATTCTAATATACATTCTAACATCCATTATAACATTCTAACATACATTACAACATTCTAATATACATTCTAACATCCATTATAACATTCTAACATCCATTATAACATTCTAACATACATTATAACATTCTAATTTACATTCTAACATCCATTATAACATTCTAACATCCATTATAACATTGTAACATACATTATAACATTATAATATACATTCTAACATCCATTATAACATTCTAACATACATTATAACAATCTAATATACATTCAAACTTCCATTATAACATTCTAACATATATTATAACATTCTAATATATATTATAACATCCATTATAATGTTCTAACATCCATCATAACATTCTAACATCCATTATAATATTCTAATATACATTCTAACATCCATTATAACATTCTAAAATACACTAAACATTCTAATATACATTCTAGCATGCATTCTAACATACATTATAACATTCTAACATGCATTCTAACATCCATTATAACATTCTAATATACATTATAACATTCTAATAGACATTATAACATCCATTATAACATTATAACATACATTATAACATTCTAGTATACGTTCTAATATCCATTATAACATTCTAACATACATTATAACATTCTAATATACATTCTAACATCCATTATAACATTCTAATATACATTATAACAATCTAATATACATTCTAACATACATTATAACATTCTAATATACATTCTAACATACATTATAACATTCTAGTATACATTATAACATCCATTATAACATTCTACTATACATTATAACATTGTAACATACATTATAACATTCTAATATACATTCTAACATCTATTATAACATTCTAACATACATTATAACAATCTAAAATACATTCTAACATCCAAAAAAACATTCTAACATACATTATAACTATCTAATATACATTCTAACATCCATTATAACATTCTAACATCTATAATAATATCATTAACATACATTCTAACATTCTAATATACATTCTAACATCCATTCTAACATTCTAACATCCATTATAACATCCTAACATACATTATAACATTCTAATATACATTTTAACATCCATTATAACATTCTAACATACATTATAGCAATCTAATATACATTCTAACATCCATTATAACATTCTAACATACATTCTAACATTCTAATATACATTCTAACATTAATTATAACATTCTAACATCCATAATAACATTCTAACATACATTCTAACATTCTAATATACATTCTAACATCCATTATAACATTCTAACATACATTATAACATTCTAATATACATTCTAACATCCATTATAACATTCTAACATACATTATAACATTGTAACATACATTATAACATTCTAATATACATTCTAACATCCATTATAACATTCGAACATACATTATTACATCCAAAATAACATTCTAACATACATTATAACTTTCTAATATACATTCTAACATCCATTATAACATTCTAACATCCATAATAACATTCTAACATACATTCTAACATTATAATATACATTCTAACATCCATTATAACTTTATAACATCCTTTATAACATTCTAACATACATTATAACATTCTAATATACATTCTAACATCCAATATAACATTCTAACATACATTATAACATTCTAATATACATTCTAACATAAATTATAACATTCTAACATCCATAATAGCATTCTAACATACATTCTAACATTCTAATATACATTCTAACATCCATTATAACATTCTAACACACATTCTGACATTCTAATATACATTCTAACATCCATTATAACATTCTAACATACTTTTTAACATTCTAGTATACATTCTAAAATCAATTATAACATTCTAACATCCATTTTAACATTCTAATATACATTATAACATCCATTATAATATTCTAACATCCATTATAACATTCTAATATACATTCTAATATCCATTATAACATTCTAACATACATTATAACATTCTAATATACATTATAACATCCATTATAACATTCTAACATCCATTCTATCATTCTAATATACATTAAAACATCCATTCTAACATTCTAACATCAACTCTAACATCCATTCTAACATTCTAACATCCATAATAACATTCTAACATACATTATAACATTCTAATATACATTCTAACATCCATTCTAACATTCTAACATCCATTATAACATTCTAATATACATTAAAACATTCTAATAGACATTATAACATCCATTATAACATTGTAACATACATTATAACATTCTAATATACATTTTAACATCCATTATAACATTCTAACATACATTATAACAATCTAATATACATTCTAACTTCCATTATAACATTCTAACATACATTATAACATTCTAATATACATTCTAACATAAATTATAACATTCTAACATCCATAATAGCATTCTAACATACATTCTAACATTCTAATATACATTCTAACATCCATTATAACATTCTAACACACATTCTGACATTCTAATATACATTCTAACATCCATTATAACATTCTAACATACTTTTTAACATTCTAGTATACATTCTAAAATCAATTATAACATTCTAACATCCATTTTAACATTCTAATATACATTATAACATCCATTATAATATTCTAACATCCATTATAACATTCTAATATACATTCTAATATCCATTATAACATTCTAACATACATTATAACATTCTAATATACATTATAACATCCATTATAACATTCTAACATCCATTCTATCATTCTAATATACATTAAAACATCCATTCTAACATTCTAACATCAATTCTAACATCCATTCTAACATTCTAAAATCCATAATAACATTCTAACATACATTATAACATTCTAATATACATTCTAACATCCATTCTAACATTCTAACATCCATTATAACATTCTAATATACATTAAAACATTCTAATAGACATTATAACATCCATTATAACATTGTAACATACATTATAACATTCTAATATACATTTTAACATCCATTATAACATTCTAACATACATTATAACAATCTAATATACATTCTAACTTCCATTATAACATTCTAACATACATTATAACATTCTAATATATATTATAACATCCATTATAATGTTCTAATATCCATTATAACATTCTAACATCCATTATAATATTCTAATATACATTCTTACATCCATTATAACATTCTAAAATACACTAAAACATTCTAATATACATTCTAACATCCATTATAACATTCTAATATACATTATAACATCCATTATAACATTATAACATCCATTATAACATTCTAACATCCATTATAATATTATAATATACATTCTAACATCCATTATAACATTCTAACATACACTATAATATTCTAATATACATTCTAACATGCATTCTAACATACATTATAACATTCTAATATACATTATAACATCCATTATAACATTTTAACATCCATTCCTACATTCTAATATTCATTATAACATCCATTATAACATTCTAACATCCATTATAACATTCTAACATACATTACAACATTCTAATATACATTATAACATCCATTATAACATTCTAACATACATTATAACATTCTAATATACTTTCTAACATCCATTATAACATTCTAACATCCATTATAACAATGTAACATACTTTATAACATTCTAATATACATTCTAACATCCATTCTAACATTCTAACATCCATTATAACATTCTAATATACATTAAAACATTCTAATAGACATTATAACATCCATTATAACATTGTAACATACATTATAACATTCTAATATACATTTTAACATCCATTATAACATTCTAACATACATTATAACAATCTAATATACATTCTAACTTCCATTATAACATTCTAACATACATTATAACATTCTAATATACATTCTAACATAAATTATAACATTCTAACATCCATAATAGCATTCTAACATACATTCTAACATTCTAATATACATTCTAACATCCATTATAACATTCTAACACACATTCTGACATTCTAATATACATTCTAACATCCATTATAACATTCTAACATACTTTTTAACATTCTAGTATACATTCTAAAATCAATTATAACATTCTAACATCCATTTTAACATTCTAATATACATTATAACATCCATTATAATATTCTAACATCCATTATAACATTCTAATATACATTCTAATATCCATTATAACATTCTAACATACATTATAACATTCTAATATACATTATAACATCCATTATAACATTCTAACATCCATTCTATCATTCTAATATACATTAAAACATCCATTCTAACATTCTAACATCAATTCTAACATCCATTCTAACATTCTAACATCCATAATAACATTCTAACATACATTATAACATTCTAATATACATTCTAACATCCATTCTAACATTCTAACATCCATTATAACATTCTAATATACATTAAAACATTCTAATAGACATTATAACATCCATTATAACATTGTAACATACATTATAACATTCTAATATACATTTTAACATCAATTATAACATTCTAACATACATTATAACAATCTAATATACATTCTAACTTCCATTATAACATTCTAACATACATTATAACATTCTAATATATATTATAACATCCATTATAATGTTCTAATATCCATTATAACATTCTAACATCCATTATAATATTCTAATATACATTCTAACATCCATTATAACATTCTAAAATACACTAAAACATTCTAATATACATTCTAACATCCATTATAACATTCTAATATACATTATAACATTCTAATAGACATTATAACATCCATTATAACATTATAACATCCATTATAACATTGTAACATACATTATAACATTCTAATATACATTCTAACATCCATTATAACATTCGAACATACATTATTACATCCAAAATAACATTCTAACATACATTATAACTTTCTAATATACATTCTAACATCCATTATAACATTCTAACATCCATAATAACATTCTAACATACATTCTAACATTATAATATACATTCTAACATCCATTATAACTTTATAACATCCTTTATAACATTCTAACATACATTATAACATTCTAATATACATTCTAAAATCCAATATAACATTCTAACATACATTATAACATTCTAATATACATTCTAACATAAATTATAACATTCTAACATCCATAATAGCATTCTAACATACATTCTAACATTCTAATATTCATTATAACATCCATTATAACATTCTAACATCCATTATAACATTCTAACATACATTATAACATTCTAATATACATTCTAACATCCATTATAACATTCTAACATCCATTATAACATTGTAACATACATTATAACATTCTAATATACATTCTAACATCCATTATAACATTCTAACATACATTACAACATTCTAATATACATTCTAACATCCATTATAACATTCTAACATCCATTATAACATTCTAACATACATTATAACATTCTAATTTACATTCTAACATCCATTATAACATTCTAACATCCATTATAACATTGTAACATACATTATAACATTATAATATACATTCTAACATCCATTATAACATTCTAACATACATTATAACAATCTAATATACATTCAAACTTCCATTATAACATTCTAACATATATTATAACATTCTAATATATATTATAACATCCATTATAATGTTCTAACATCCATCATAACATTCTAACATCCATTATAATATTCTAATATACATTCTAACATCCATTATAACATTCTAAAATACACTAAACATTCTAATATACATTCTAGCATGCATTCTAACATACATTATAACATTCTAACATGCATTCTAACATCCATTATAACATTCTAATATACATTATAACATTCTAATAGACATTATAACATCCATTATAACATTATAACATACATTATAACATTCTAGTATACGTTCTAATATCCATTATAACATTCTAACATACATTATAACATTCTAATATACATTCTAACATCCATTATAACATTCTAATATACATTATAACAATCTAATATACATTCTAACATACATTATAACATTCTAATATACATTCTAACATACATTATAACATTCTAGTATACATTATAACATCCATTATAACATTCTACTATACATTATAACATTGTAACATACATTATAACATTCTAATATACATTCTAACATCTATTATAACATTCTAACATACATTATAACAATCTAAAATACATTCTAACATCCAAAAAAACATTCTAACATACATTATAACTATCTAATATACATTCTAACATCCATTATAACATTCTAACATCTATAATAATATCATTAACATACATTCTAACATTCTAATATACATTCTAACATCCATTCTAACATTCTAACATCCATTATAACATCCTAACATACATTATAACATTCTAATATACATTTTAACATCCATTATAACATTCTAACATACATTATAGCAATCTAATATACATTCTAACATCCATTATAACATTCTAACATACATTCTAACATTCTAATATACATTCTAACATTAATTATAACATTCTAACATCCATAATAACATTCTAACATACATTCTAACATTCTAATATACATTCTAACATCCATTATAACATTCTAACATACATTATAACATTCTAATATACATTCTAACATCCATTATAACATTCTAACATACATTATAACATTGTAACATACATTATAACATTCTAATATACATTCTAACATCCATTATAACATTCGAACATACATTATTACATCCAAAATAACATTCTAACATACATTATAACTTTCTAATATACATTCTAACATCCATTATAACATTCTAACATCCATAATAACATTCTAACATACATTCTAACATTATAATATACATTCTAACATCCATTATAACTTTATAACATCCTTTATAACATTCTAACATACATTATAACATTCTAATATACATTCTAACATCCAATATAACATTCTAACATACATTATAACATTCTAATATACATTCTAACATAAATTATAACATTCTAACATCCATAATAGCATTCTAACATACATTCTAACATTCTAATATACATTCTAACATCCATTATAACATTCTAACACACATTCTGACATTCTAATATACATTCTAACATCCATTATAACATTCTAACATACTTTTTAACATTCTAGTATACATTCTAAAATCAATTATAACATTCTAACATCCATTTTAACATTCTAATATACATTATAACATCCATTATAATATTCTAACATCCATTATAACATTCTAATATACATTCTAATATCCATTATAACATTCTAACATACATTATAACATTCTAATATACATTATAACATCCATTATAACATTCTAACATCCATTCTATCATTCTAATATACATTAAAACATCCATTCTAACATTCTAACATCAACTCTAACATCCATTCTAACATTCTAACATCCATAATAACATTCTAACATACATTATAACATTCTAATATACATTCTAACATCCATTCTAACATTCTAACATCCATTATAACATTCTAATATACATTAAAACATTCTAATAGACATTATAACATCCATTATAACATTGTAACATACATTATAACATTCTAATATACATTTTAACATCCATTATAACATTCTAACATACATTATAACAATCTAATATACATTCTAACTTCCATTATAACATTCTAACATACATTATAACATTCTAATATACATTCTAACATAAATTATAACATTCTAACATCCATAATAGCATTCTAACATACATTCTAACATTCTAATATACATTCTAACATCCATTATAACATTCTAACACACATTCTGACATTCTAATATACATTCTAACATCCATTATAACATTCTAACATACTTTTTAACATTCTAGTATACATTCTAAAATCAATTATAACATTCTAACATCCATTTTAACATTCTAATATACATTATAACATCCATTATAATATTCTAACATCCATTATAACATTCTAATATACATTCTAATATCCATTATAACATTCTAACATACATTATAACATTCTAATATACATTATAACATCCATTATAACATTCTAACATCCATTCTATCATTCTAATATACATTAAAACATCCATTCTAACATTCTAACATCAATTCTAACATCCATTCTAACATTCTAAAATCCATAATAACATTCTAACATACATTATAACATTCTAATATACATTCTAACATCCATTCTAACATTCTAACATCCATTATAACATTCTAATATACATTAAAACATTCTAATAGACATTATAACATCCATTATAACATTGTAACATACATTATAACATTCTAATATACATTTTAACATCCATTATAACATTCTAACATACATTATAACAATCTAATATACATTCTAACTTCCATTATAACATTCTAACATACATTATAACATTCTAATATATATTATAACATCCATTATAATGTTCTAATATCCATTATAACATTCTAACATCCATTATAATATTCTAATATACATTCTTACATCCATTATAACATTCTAAAATACACTAAAACATTCTAATATACATTCTAACATCCATTATAACATTCTAATATACATTATAACATCCATTATAACATTATAACATCCATTATAACATTCTAACATCCATTATAATATTATAATATACATTCTAACATCCATTATAACATTCTAACATACACTATAATATTCTAATATACATTCTAACATGCATTCTAACATACATTATAACATTCTAATATACATTATAACATCCATTATAACATTTTAACATCCATTCCTACATTCTAATATTCATTATAACATCCATTATAACATTCTAACATCCATTATAACATTCTAACATACATTACAACATTCTAATATACATTATAACATCCATTATAACATTCTAACATACATTATAACATTCTAATATACTTTCTAACATCCATTATAACATTCTAACATCCATTATAACAATGTAACATACTTTATAACATTCTAATATACATTCTAACATCCATTCTAACATTCTAACATCCATTATAACATTCTAATATACATTAAAACATTCTAATAGACATTATAACATCCATTATAACATTGTAACATACATTATAACATTCTAATATACATTTTAACATCCATTATAACATTCTAACATACATTATAACAATCTAATATACATTCTAACTTCCATTATAACATTCTAACATACATTATAACATTCTAATATACATTCTAACATAAATTATAACATTCTAACATCCATAATAGCATTCTAACATACATTCTAACATTCTAATATACATTCTAACATCCATTATAACATTCTAACACACATTCTGACATTCTAATATACATTCTAACATCCATTATAACATTCTAACATACTTTTTAACATTCTAGTATACATTCTAAAATCAATTATAACATTCTAACATCCATTTTAACATTCTAATATACATTATAACATCCATTATAATATTCTAACATCCATTATAACATTCTAATATACATTCTAATATCCATTATAACATTCTAACATACATTATAACATTCTAATATACATTATAACATCCATTATAACATTCTAACATCCATTCTATCATTCTAATATACATTAAAACATCCATTCTAACATTCTAACATCAATTCTAACATCCATTCTAACATTCTAACATCCATAATAACATTCTAACATACATTATAACATTCTAATATACATTCTAACATCCATTCTAACATTCTAACATCCATTATAACATTCTAATATACATTAAAACATTCTAATAGACATTATAACATCCATTATAACATTGTAACATACATTATAACATTCTAATATACATTTTAACATCAATTATAACATTCTAACATACATTATAACAATCTAATATACATTCTAACTTCCATTATAACATTCTAACATACATTATAACATTCTAATATATATTATAACATCCATTATAATGTTCTAATATCCATTATAACATTCTAACATCCATTATAATATTCTAATATACATTCTAACATCCATTATAACATTCTAAAATACACTAAAACATTCTAATATACATTCTAACATCCATTATAACATTCTAATATACATTATAACATTCTAATAGACATTATAACATCCATTATAACATTATAACATCCATTATAACATTCTAACATCCATTATAATATTCTAATATACATTCTAACATCCATTATAACATTCTAACATACACTATAATATTCTAATATACATTCTAACATGCATTCTAACATACATTATAACATTCTAATATACATTATAACATCCATTATAACATTTTAACATCCATTCTAACATTCTAATATTCATTATAACATCCATTATAACATTCTAACATCCATTATAACATTCTAACATACATTACAACATTCTAATATACATTATAACATCCATTATAACATTCTAACATACATTATAACATTCTAATATACTTTCTAACATCCATTATAACATTCTAACATCCATTATAACAATGTAACATACTTTATAACATTCTAATATACATTCTAACATCCATTATAACATTCTAACATACATTATAACAATCTAATATACATTCTAACATCCATTATAACATTCTAACATACATTATAACATTCTAATATATATTTTAACATCCATTATAATGTTCTAACATGCATTATAACATTCTAACATCCATTATAATATTCTAATATACATTCCAACATCCATTATAACATTCTAAAATACACTAAAACATTCTAATATACATTCTAACATGCATTCTAACATACATTATAACATTCTAATATACATTCTAACATCCATTCTAACATTCTAACATCCATTAAAACATTCTAATATACATTATAACATTCAAATAGACATTATAACATACATTATAACATTCTAGTATACGTTCTAATATCCATTATAACATTCTAACATACATTATAACATTCTAATATACATTCTAACATCCATTATAACATTCTAACATACATTATAACAATCTAATATACAATCTAACATACATTATAACATTCTAATATACATTCTAACATACATTATAACATTCTAGTATACATTATAACATCCATTATAACATTCTAACATACATTATAACATTGTAACATACATTATAACATTCTAATATACATTCTAACATCTATTATAACATTCTAACATACATTATAACAATCTAAAATACATTCTAACATCCAAAATAACATTCTAACATACATTATAACTTTCTAATATACATTCTAACATCCATTATAACATTCTACCATCCATAATAACATTCTAACATACATTATAACATTCTAATATACATTCTAACATCCATTATAACATTCTAACATCCATTATAACATCCTAACATACATTATAACATTCTAATATACATTTTAACATCCATTATAACATTCTAACATACATTATAACAATCTAATATACATTCTAACATCCATTATAACATTCTAACAAACATTATAACATTCTAATATACATTCTAACATTAATTATAACATTCTAACATCCATAATAACATTCTAACATACATTCTAACATTCTAATATACATTCTAACATCCATTATAACATTCTAACATACATTCTAACATTCTAATATACATTCTAACATCCATTATAACATTCTAACATACTTTTTATCATTCTGATATACATTCTAAAATCAATTATAACATTCTAACATCCATTTTAACATTCTAACATACATTATAACATTGTAACATACATTATAACATTCTAATATACATTCTAACATCCATTATAACATTCGAACATACATTATTACAATCTAAAATACATTATAACATTCTAGTATACATTAAAACATCCATTATAACATTCTAACATACATTATAACATTGTAACATACATTATAACATTCTAATATACATTCTAACATCTATTATAACATTGTAACATACATTATAACAATCTAAAATACATTTTAACATCCAAAATAACATTCTAACATACATTATAACTTTCTAATATACATTCTAACATCCATTATAACATTCTAACATCCATAATAACATTCTAACATAAATTCTAACATTCTAATATACATTCTAACATCCATTATAACATTCTAACATACATTCTAACATTCTAGTATACATTCTAAAATCAATTATAACATTCTAACATCCATTTTAACATTCTAATATACATTATAACATCCATTATAATATTCTAACATCCATTATAACATTCTAATATACATTCTAATATCCATTATAACATTCTAACATACATTATAACATTCTAATATATATTATAACATCCATTATAACATTCTAACATCAATTCTATCATTCTAATATACATTAAAACATCCATTCTAACATTCTAACATCAATTCTAACATCCATTCTAACATTCTAACATCCATAATAACATTCTAACATACATTATAACATTCTAATATACATTCTAACATCCATTCTAACATTCTAATATACATTATAACATTCTAATAGACATTATAACATCCATTATAACATTCTAACATACGTTATAACATTCTAATATACATTCTAACATCCAATATAACATTCTAACATACATTATAACATTCTAATATACATTCTAACATCAATTATAACATTCTAACATCCATAATAACATTCTAACATACATTCTAACATTCTAATATACATTCTAACATCCATTCTAACATTCTAACATACATTCTAACATTCTAATATACATTCTAACATCAATTATAACATTCTAACATACTTTTTAACATTCTAATATACATTCTAAAATCAATTATAACATTCTAACATCCATTTTAACATTCTAATATACATTATAACATCCATTATAATATTCTAACATCCATTATAACATTCTAATATACATTCTAACATCCATTATAACATTCTAACATACATTATAATATTCTAATTTACATTCTATCATGCTTTCTAACATACATTATAACATTCTAATATACATTTTTACATCCATTATAACATTCTAACATCCATTCTTACATTCTAATATTCATTATAACATCCATTATAACATTCTAACATCCATTATAACATTCTAACATACATTATAACATTCTAATATACATTCTAACATCCATTATAACATTCTAACATCCATTATAACATTGTAACATACATTATAACATTCTAATATACATTCTAACATCCATTATAACATTTTAACATACATTATAACAATCTAATATACATTCTAACTTCCATTATAACATTCTAACATACATTATAACATTCTAATATATATTATAACATCCATTATAATGTTCTAACATCCATTATAACATTCTAACATCCATTATAATATTCTAATATACATTCTAACATCCATTATAACATTCTAAAATACACTAAAACATTCTAATATACATTCTAGCATGCATTCTAACATACATTATAACATTCTAATATACATTCTAACATCCATTATAACATTCTAATATACATTATAACATTCTAATAGACATTATAACATCCATTATAATATTCTAACATCCATTATAATATTCTAACATCCATTATAACATTCTAATATACATTCTAACATCCATTATAACATTCTAACATACATTATAATATTCTAATTTACATTCTATCATGCTTTCTAACATACATTATAACATTCTAACATACATTTTTACATCCATTATAACATTCTAACATCCATTCTTACATTCTAATATTCATTATAACATCCATTATAACATTCTAACATCCATTCTAACATTCTAACATACATTATAACATTCTAATATACATTCTAACATCCATTATAACATTCTAACATACATTACAACATTCTAATATACATTCTAACATCCATTATAACATTCTAACATCCATTATAACATTCTAACATACATTATAACATTCTAATATACATTCTAACATCCATTATAACATTCTAACATCCATAATAACATTCTAACATACATTCTAACATTCTAATATACATTCTAACATCCATTATAACATTCTAACATCCATTATAACATCCTAACATACATTATAACATTCTAATATACATTTTAACATCCATTATAACATTCTAACATACATTATAACAATCTAATGTACATTCTAACATCCATTATAACATTCTAACAAACATTATAACATTCTAATATACATTCTAACATTAATTATAACATTCTAACATCCATAATAACATTCTAACATACATTCTAACATTCTAATATACATTCTAACATCCATTGTAACATTCTAACATACATTCTAACATTCTAATATACATTCTAACATCCATTATAACATTCTAACATACTTTTTAACATTCTGATATACATTCTAAAATCAATTATAACATTCTAACATCCATTTTAACATTCTAACATACATTATAACATTGTAACATACATTATAACATACTAATATACATTTTAACATCCATTATAACATTCGAACATACATTATTACAATCTAAAATACATTATAACATTCTAGTATACATTAAAACATCCATTATAACATTCTAACATACATTATAACATTGTAACATACATTATAACATTCTAATATACATTCTAACATCTATTATAACATTGTAACATACATTATAACAATCTAAAATACATTTTAACATCCAAAATAACATTCTAACATACATTATAACTTTCTAATATACATTCTAACATCCATTATAACATTCTAACATCCATAATAACATTCTAACATACATTCTAACATTCTAATATACATTCTAACATCCATTATAACATTCTAACATACATTCTAACATTCTAGTATACATTCTAAAATCAATTATAACATTCTAACATCCATTTTAACATTCTAATATACATTATAACATCCATTATAATATTCTAACATCCATTATAACATTCTAATATACATTCTAACATTAATTATAACATTCTAACATACATTATAACATTCTAATATATATTATAACATCCATTATAACATTCTAACATCAATTCTATCATTCTAATATACATTAAAACATCCATTCTAACATTCTAACATCAATTCTAACATCCATTCTAACATTCTAACATCCATAATAACATTCTAACATACATTATAACATTCTAATATACATTCTAACATCCATTCTAACATTCTAATATACATTATAACATTCTAATAGACATTATAACATCCATTATAACATTCTAACATACATTATAACATTCTAATATACTTTCTAACATCCAATATAACATTCTAACATACATTATAACAATCTAATATACATTCTAACATCCATTATAACATTCTAACAAACATTATAACATTCTAATATACATTCTAACATCAATTATAACATTCTAACATCCATAATAACATTCTAACATACATTCTAACATTCTAATATACATTCTAACAACCATTCTAACATTCTAACATACATTCTAACATTCTAATATACATTCTAACATCAATTCTAACATTCTAACATACTTTTTAACATTCTAATATACATTCTAAAATCAATTATAACATTCTAACATCCATTTTAACATTCTAATATACATTATAACATCCATTATAATATTCTAACATCCATTATAACATTCTAATATACATTCTAACATCCATTATAACATTCTAACATACATTATAATATTCTAATTTACATTCTATCATGCTTTCTAACATACATTATAACATTCTAATATACATTTTTACATCCATTATAACATTCTAACATCCATTCTTACATTCTAATATTCATTATAACATCCATTCTAACATTCTAACATCCATTATAACATTCTAACATACATTATAACATTCTAATATACATTCTAACATCCATTATAACATTCTAACATCCATTATAACATTCTAACATACATTATAACATTCTAATATACATTCTAACATCCATTATAACATTCTAACATCCATTATAACATTGTAACATACATTATAACATTCTAATATACATTCTAACATCCATTATAACATTCTAACATACATTATAACAATCTAATATACATTCTAACTTCCATTATAACATTCTAACATACATTATAACATTCTAATATATATTGAACATCCATTATAATGTTCTAACATCCATTATAACATTCTAATATCCATTATAATATTCTAATATACATTCTAACATCCATTATAACATTCTAAAATACACTAAAACATTCTAATATACATTCTAGCATGCATTCTAACATACATTATAACATTCTAATATACATTCTAACATCCATTATAACATTCTAATATACATTATAACATTCTAATAGACATTATAACATCCATTATTATATTCTAACATCCATTATAATATTCTAACATCCATTATAACATTCTAATATACATTCTAACATCCATTATAACATTCTAACATACATTATAATATTCTAATTTACATTCTATCATGCTTTCTAACATACATTATAACATTCTAATATACATTTTTACATCCATTATAACATTCTAACATCCATTCTTACATTCTAATATTCATTATAACATCCATTATAACATTCTAACATCCATTATAACATTCTAACATACATTATAACATATTAATATACATTCTAACATCCATTATAACATTGTAACATACATTATAACATTCTAATATACATTCTAACATCCATTATAACATTCTAACATACATTACAACATTCTAATATACATTCTAACATCCATTCTAACATTCTAACATCCATTATAACATTCTAACATCCATTATAACATTCTAATATACATTCTAACATCCATTATAACATTCTAACATCCATTATAACATTGTAACATACATTATAACATTCTAATATACATTCTAACATCCATTATAACATTCTAACATACATTATAACAATCTAATATACATTCTAACTTCCATTATAACATTCTAACATACATTATAACATTCTAATATATATTATAACATCCATAATAATGTTCTAACATCCATTATAACATTCTAACATCCATTATAATATTCTAATACACATTCTAACATCCATTATAACATTCTAAAATACACTAAAACATTCTAATATACATTCTAGCATGCATTCTAACATACATAATAACATTCTAATATACATTCTAACATCCATTATAACATTCTAATATACATTATAACATTCTAATAGATATTATAACATCCATTATAATATTCTAACATCCATTATAATATTCTAACATCCATTATAACATTCTAATATACATTCTAACATCCATTATAACATTCTAACATACATTATAATATTCTAATTTACATTCTAACATCCATTATAACATTCTAACATCCATTATAACATTGTAACATACATTATAACATTCTAATATACATTCTAACATCCATTATAACATTCTAACATACATTAAAACATTCTAATATACATTCTAACATCCATTATAACATTCTAACATCCATTATAACATTCTAACATCCATTATAACATTCTAATATACATTCTAACATCCATTTTAACATTCTAACATCCATTATAACATTGTAACATACATTATAACATTCTAATATACATTCTAACATCCATTATAACATTCTAACATACATTATAACAATCTAATATACATTCTAACTTCCATTATAACATTCTAACATACATTATAACATTCTAATATATATTATAACATCCATTATAATGTTCTAACATCCATTATAACATTCTAACATCCATTATAATATTCTAATATACATTCTAACATCCATTATAACATTCTAAAATACACTAAAACATTCTAATATACATTCTAGCATGCATTCTAACATACATTATAACATTCTAATATACATTCTAACATCAATTATAACATTCTAATATACATTATAACTTTCTAATAGACATTATAACATCCATTATAACATTATAACATACATTATAACATTCTAGTATACGTTCTAAAATCCATTATAACATTCTAACATACATTATAACATCCATTATAACATTCTAACATCCATTCTTACATTCTAATATTCATTATAACATCCATTATAACATTCTAACATCCATTATAACATTCTAACATACATTATAACATTCTAATATACATTCTAACATCCATTATAACATTCTAACATCCATTATAACATTGTAACATACATTATAACATTCTAATATACATTCTAACATCCATTATAACATTCTAACATACATTACAACATTCTAATATACATTCTAACATCCATTATAACATTCTAACATCCATTATAACATTCTAACATACATTATAACATTCTAATATACATTCTAACATCCATTATAACATTCTAACATCCATTATAACATTGTAACATACATTCTCACATGCATTCTAACATACATTATATCATTCTAGTATACATTATAATATTCTAATATACATTCTAACATGCATTCTAACATCCATTCTAACATTCTAATATTCATTATAACATCCATTATAACATTCTAACATCCATTGTAACATTCTTATATACATTCTAACATTCTAATATACATTCTAACATACATTCTAACATTCTAATATACATTCTAATATCCATTATAACATTCTAACATACATTATAACATTCTAATATACATTATAACATCCATTATAACATTCTAACATCCATTCTATCATTCTAATATACATTAAAACATCCATTCTAACATTCTAACATCAATTCTAACATCCATTCTAACATTCTAACATCCATAGTAACATTCTATCATACATTATAACATTCTAATATACATTCTAACATCCATTCTAACATTCTAACATCCATTATAACATTCTAATATACATTATAACATTCTAATAGACATTATAACATCCATTATAACATTCTAACATACATTATAACATTCTAATATACATTCTAACATCCAATATAACATTCTAACATACATTATAACAATCTAATATACATTCTAACATCCATTATAACATTCTAACATACATTATAACATTATAATATACATTCTAACATCAATTATAACATTCTAACATCCATAATAACATTCTAACATACATTCTAACGTTCTAATATACATTCTAACATCCATTATAACATTATAACATACATTCTAACATTCTAATATACATTCTAACATCTATTATAACATTCTAACATACATTATAACAATCTAAAATATATTGTAACATCCAAGATAACATTCTAACATACATTATAACTTTCTAATATACATTCTAACATCCATTATAACATTCTAACATCCATAATAACATTCTAACATACATTCTAACATTATAATATACATTCTAACATCCATTATAACATTCTAACATCCTTTATAACATTCTAACATACATTATAACATTCTAATATACATTCTAACATCCAATATAACATTCTAACATACATTATAACAATCTAATATACATTCTAACATCCAATATAACATTCTAACATACATTATAACATTCTAATATACATTTTAACATCAATTATAACATTCTAACATCCATAATAACATTCTAACATACATTCTAACATTCTAATATACATTCTAACATCCATTATAACATTCTAACATGCATTCTAACATTTTAATATACATTCTAACATACATTATAACATTCTAACATACTTTTTAACATTCTAGTATACATTCTAAAATCAATTATAACATTCTAACATCCATTTTAACATTCTAATATACATTATAGCATCCATTATAATATTCTACCATCCATTATAATATTCTAATATACATTCTAACATCCATTATAACATTCTAACATACACTATAATATTCTAATATACATTCCAAAATGCATTCTAACATACATTATAACATTCTAATATACATTATAACATCCATTATAACATTCTAACATCCATTCTAACATTCTAATATTCATTATAACATCCATTATAACATTCTAACATCCATTATAACATTCTAACATACATTATAACATTCTAATATACATTCTAACATCCATTATAACATTATAACATCCATTATAACATTGTAACATACATTATAACATTCTAATATACATTCTAACATCCATTATAAATTCTAACATACATTATAACAATCTAATATACATTCTAACATCCATTATAACATTCTAACATATATTATAACATTCTAAAATATATTAAAACATCCATTATAATGTTCTAACATCCATTATAACATTCTACCATCCATTATAACATTCTATCATACATTCTAACATTCTAATATACATTCTAACATCCATTATAACATTCTAATATACATTATAACAATCTAACATGCATTCTAACATACATTATATCATTCTAATATACATTATAATATTCTAATATACATTATAACATCCATTATAACATTCTAACATACATTATAACAATGTAACATACATTATAACATTCTAATATACATTCTAACATCAATTATAACATTCTAACATCCATTTTAACATTCTAATATACATTATAACATCCATTATAATATTCTAACATCCATTATAATATTCTAACATCCATTATAACATTCTAATATACATTCTAACATCCATTATAACATTATAACATCCATTATAACATTGTAACATACATTATAACAATCTAATATACATTCTAACATCCATTATAACATTCTAACATATATTATAACATTCTAATATATATTAAAACATCCATTATAATGTTCTAACATCCATTATAACATTCTACCATCCATTATAACATTCTATCATACATTCTAACATTCTAATATACATTCTAACATCCATTATAACATTCTAATATACATTATAACAATCTAACATGCATTCTAACATACATTATATCATTCTAATATACATTATAATATTCTAATATACATTATAACATCCATTATAACATTCTAACATACATTATAACAATGTAACATACATTATAACATTCTAATATACATTCTAACATCAATTATAACATTCTAACATCCATTTTAACATTCTAATATACATTATAACATCCATTATAATATTCTAACATCCATTATAATATTCTAACATCCATTATAACATTCTAATATACATTCTAACATCCATTATAACATTCTAACATACATTATAATATTCTAATTTACATTCTATCATGCTTTCTAACATACATTATAACATTCTAATATACATTTTTACATCCATTATAACATTCTAACATCCATTCTTACATTCTAATATTCATTATAACATCCATTCTTACATTCTAACATCCATTATAACATTCTAACATACATTATAACATTCTAATATACACTCTAACATCCATTATAACATTCTAACATCCATTATAACATTCTAACATACATTAAAACATTCTAATATACATTCTAACATCCATTATAACATTCTAACATCCATTATAACATTGTAACATACATTATAACATTCTAATATACATTCTAACATCCATTATAACATTCTAACATACATTATAACAATCTAATATACATTCTAACTTCCATTATAACATTCTAACATACATTATAACATTCTAATATATATTGAACATCCATTATAATGTTCTAACATCCATTATAACATTCTAACATCCATTATAATATTCTAATATACATTCTAACATCCATTATAACATTCTAAAATACACTAAAACATTCTAATATACATTCTAGCATGCATTCTAACATACATTATAACATTCTAATATACATTCTAACATCCATTATAACATTCTAATATATATTATAACATTCTAATAGACATTATAACATCCATTATAATATTCTAACATCCATTATAATATTCTAACATCCATTATAACATTCTAATATACATTCTAACATCCATTATAACATTCTAACATACATTATAATATTCTAATTTACATTCTATCATGCTTTCTAACATACATTATAACATTCTAATATACATTTTTACATCCATTATAACATTCTAACATCCATTCTTACATTCTAATATTCATTATAACATCCATTATAACATTCTAACATCCATTATAACATTCTAACATACATTATAACATATTATTATACATTCTAACATCCATTATAACATTGTAACATACATTATAACATTCTAATATACATTCTAACATCCATTATAACATTCTAACATACATTACAACATTCTAATATACATTCTAACATCCATTCTAACATTCTAACATCCATTATAACATTCTAACATCCATTATAACATTCTAATATACATTCTAACATCCATTATAACATTCTAACATCCATTATAACATTGTATCATACATTATAACATTCTAATATACATTCTAACATCCATTATAACATTCTAACATACATTATAACAATCTAATATACATTCTAACTTCCATTATAACATTCTAACATACATTATAACATTCTAATATATATTATAACATCCATAATAATGTTCTAACATCCATTATAACATTCTAACATCCATTATAATATTCTAATATACATTCTAACATCCATTATAACATTCTAAAATACACTAAAACATTCTAATATACATTCTAGCATGCATTCTAACATACATAATAACATTCTAATATACATTCTAACATCCATTATAACATTCTAATATACATTATAACATTCTAATAGACATTATAACATCCATTATAATATTCTAACATCCATTATAATATTCTAACATCCATTATAACATTCTAATATACATTCTAACATCCATTATAACATTCTAACATACATTATAATATTCTAATTTACATTCTATCATGCTTTCTAACATACATTATAACATTCTAATATACATTTTTACATCCATTATAACATTCTAACATCCATTCTTACATTCTAATATTCATTCTAACATCCATTATAACATTCTAACATCCATTATAACATTCTAACATACATTATAACATTCTAATATACATTCTAACATCCATTATAACATTGTAACATACATTATAACATTCTAATATACATTCTAACATCCATTATAACATTCTAACATACATTAAAACATTCTAATATACATTCTAACATCCATTATAACATTCTAACATCCATTATAACATTCTAACATCCATTATAACATTCTAACATACATTATAACATTCTAATATACATTCTAACATCCATTTTAACATTCTAACATCCATTATAACATTGTAACATACATTATAACATTCTAATATACATTCTAACATCCATTATAACATTCTAACATACATTATAACAATCTAATATACATTCTAACTTCCATTATAACATTCTAACATACATTATAACATTCTAATATATATTATAACATCCATTATAATGTTCTAACATCCATTATAACATTCTAACATCCATTATAATATTCTAATATACATTCTAACATCCATTATAACATTCTAAAATACACTAAAACATTCTAATATACATTCTAGCATGCATTCTAACATACATTATAACATTCTAATATACATTCTAACATCAATTATAACATTCTAATATACATTATAACTTTCTAATAGACATTATAACATCCATTATAACATTATAACATACATTATAACATTCTAGTATACGTTCTAAAATCCATTATAACATTCTAACATACATTATAACATCCATTATAACATTCTAACATCCATTCTTACATTCTAATATTCATTATAACATCCATTATAACATTCTAACATCCATTATAACATTCTAACATACATTATAACATTCTAATATACATTCTAACATCCATTATAACATTCTAACATCCATTATAACATTGTAACATACATTATAACATTCTAATATACATTCTAACATCCATTATAACATTCTAACATACATTACAACATTCTAATATACATTCTAACATCCATTATAACATTCTAACATCCATTATAACATTCTAACATACATTATAACATTCTAATATACATTCTAACATCCATTATAACATTCTAACATCCATTATAACATTGTAACATACATTCTCACATGCATTCTAACATACATTATATCATTCTAGTATACATTATAATATTCTAATATACATTCTAACATGCATTCTAACATCCATTCTAACATTCTAATATTCATTATAACATCCATTATAACATTCTAACATCCATTGTAACATTCTTATATACATTCTAACATTCTAATATACATTCTAACATACATTCTAACATTCTAATATACATTCTAATATCCATTATAACATTCTAACATACATTATAACATTCTAATATACATTATAACATCCATTATAACATTCTAACATCCATTCTATCATTCTAATATACATTAAAACATCCATTCTAACATTCTAACATCAATTCTAACATCCATTCTAACATTCTAACATCCATAGTAACATTCTATCATACATTATAACATTCTAATATACATTCTAACATCCATTCTAACATTCTAACATCCATTATAACATTCTAATATACATTATAACATTCTAATAGACATTATAACATCCATTATAACATTCTAACATACATTATAACATTCTAATATACATTCTAACATCCAATATAACATTCTAACATATATTATAACAATCTAATATACATTCTAACATCCATTATAACATTCTAACATACATTATAACATTATAATATACATTCTAACATCAATTATAACATTCTAACATCCATAATAACATTCTAACATACATTCTAACGTTCTAATATACATTCTAACATCCATTATAACATTATAACATACATTCTAACATTCTAATATACATTCTAACATCTATTATAACATTCTAACATACATTATAACAATCTAAAATATATTGTAACATCCAAGATAACATTCTAACATACATTATAACTTTCTAATATACATTCTAACATCCATTATAACATTCTAACATCCATAATAACATTCTAACATACATTCTAACATTATAATATACATTCTAACATCCATTATAACATTCTAACATCCTTTATAACATTCTAACATACATTATAACATTCTAATATACATTCTAACATCCAATATAACATTCTAACATACATTATAACAATCTAATATACATTCTAACATCCAATATAACATTCTAACATACATTATAACATTCTAATATACATTTTAACATCAATTATAACATTCTAACATCCATAATAACATTCTAACATACATTCTAACATTCTAATATACATTCTAACATCCATTATAACATTCTAACATGCATTCTAACATTTTAATATACATTCTAACATACATTATAACATTCTAACATACTTTTTAACATTCTAGTATACATTCTAAAATCAATTATAACATTCTAACATCCATTTTAACATTCTAATATACATTATAGAATCCATTATAATATTCTAACATCCATTATAATATTCTAATATACATTCTAACATCCATTATAACATTCTAACATACACTATAATATTCTAATATACATTCCAACATGCATTCTAACATACATTATAACATTCTAATATACATTATAACATCCATTATAACATTCTAACATCCATTCTAACATTCTAATATTCATTATAACATCCATTATAACATTCTAACATCCATTATAACATTCTAACATACATTATAACATTCTAATATACATTCTAACATCCATTATAACATTCTAACATCCATTATAACATTGTAACATACATTATAACATTCTAATATACATTCTAACATCCATTATAACATTCTAACATACATTATAACAATCTAATATACATTCTAACATCCATTATAACATTCTAACATATATTATAACATTCTAATATATATTAAAACATCCATTATAATGTTCTAACATCCATTATAACATTCTACCATCCATTATAACATTCTATCATACATTCTAACATTCTAATATACATTCTAACATCCATTATAACATTCTAATATACATTATAACAATCTAACATGCATTCTAACATACATTATATCATTCTAATATACATTATAATATTCTAATATACATTATAACATCCATTATAACATTCTAACATACATTATAACAATGTAACATACATTATAACATTCTAATATACATTCTAACATCAATTATAACATTCTAACATCCATTTTAACATTCTAATATACATTATAACATCCATTATAATATTCTAACATCCATTATAATATTCTAACATCCATTATAACATTCTAATATACATTCTAACATCCATTATAACATTCTAACATACATTATAATATTCTAATTTACATTCTATCATGCTTTCTAACATACATTATAACATTCTAATATACATTTTTACATCCATTATAACATTCTAACATCCATTCTTACATTCTAATATTCATTATAACATCCATTCTAACATTCTAACATCCATTATAACATTCTAACATACATTATAACATTCTAATATACATTCTAACATCCATTATAACATTCTAACATCCATTATAACATTCTAACATACATTATAACATTCTAATATACATTCTAACATCCATTATAACATTCTAACATCCATTATAACATTGTAACATACATTATAACATTCTAATATACATTCTAACATCCATTATAACATTCTAACATACATTATAACAATCTAATATACATTCTAACTTCCATTATAACATTCTAACATACATTATAACATTCTAATATATATTGAACATCCATTATAATGTTCTAACATCCATTATAACATTCTAACATCCATTATAATATTCTAATATACATTCTAACATCCATTATAACATTCTAAAATACACTAAAACATTCTAATATACATTCTAGCATGCATTCTAACATACATTATAACATTCTAATATACATTCTAACATCCATTATAACATTCTAATATATATTATAACATTCTAATAGACATTATAACATCCATTATAATATTCTAACATCCATTATAATATTCTAACATCCATTATAACATTCTAATATACATTCTAACATCCATTATAACATTCTAACATACATTATAATATTCTAATTTACATTCTATCATGCTTTCTAACATACATTATAACATTCTAATATACATTTTTACATCCATTATAACATTCTAACATCCAATCTTACATTCTAATATTCATTATAACATCCATTATAACATTCTAACATCCATTATAACATTCTAACATACATTATAACATATTATTATACATTCTAACATCCATTATAACATTGTAACATACATTATAACATTCTAATATACATTCTAACATCCATTATAACATTCTAACATACATTACAACATTCTAATATACATTCTAACATCCATTCTAACATTCTAACATCCATTATAACATTCTAACATCCATTATAACATTCTAATATACATTCTAACATCCATTATAACATTCTAACATCCATTATAACATTGTATCATACATTATAACATTCTAATATACATTCTAACATCCATTATAACATTCTAACATACATTATAACAATCTAATATACATTCTAACTTCCATTATAACATTCTAACATACATTATAACATTCTAATATATATTATAACATCCATAATAATGTTCTAACATCCATTATAACATTCTAACATCCATTATAATATTCTAATATACATTCTAACATCCATTATAACATTCTAAAATACACTAAAACATTCTAATATACATTCTAGCATGCATTCTAACATACATAATAACATTCTAATATACATTCTAACATCCATTCTAACATTCTAATATACATTATAACATTCTAATAGACATTATAACATCCATTATAATATTCTAACATCCATTATAATATTCTAACATCCATTATAACATTCTAATATACATTCTAACATCCATTATAACATTCTAACATACATTATAATATTCTAATTTACATTCTATCATGCTTTCTAACATACATTATAACATTCTAATATACATTTTTACATCCATTATAACATTCTAACATCCATTCTTACATTCTAATATTCATTCTAACATCCATTATAACATTCTAACATCCATTATAACATTCTAACATACATTATAACATTCTAATATACATTCTAACATCCATTATAACATTGTAACATACATTATAACATTCTAATATACATTCTAACATCCATTATAACATTCTAACATACATTAAAACATTCTAATATACATTCTAACATCCATTATAACATTCTAACATCCATTATAACATTCTAACATCCATTATAACATTCTAACATACATTATAACATTCTAATATACATTCTAACATCCATTTTAACATTCTAACATCCATTATAACATTGTAACATACATTATAACATTCTAATATACATTCTAACATCCATTATAACATTCTAACATACATTATAACAATCTAATATACATTCTAACTTCCATTATAACATTCTAACATACATTATAACATTCTAATATATATTATAACATCCATTATAATGTTCTAACATCCATTATAACATTCTAACATCCATTATAATATTCTAATATACATTCTAACATCCATTATAACATTCTAAAATACACTAAAACATTCTAATATACATTCTAGCATGCATTCTAACATACATTATAACATTCTAATATACATTCTAACATCAATTATAACATTCTAATATACATTATAACTTTCTAATAGACATTATAACATCCATTATAACATTATAACATACATTATAACATTCTAGTATACGTTCTAAAATCCATTATAACATTCTAACATACATTATAACATCCATTATAACATTCTAACATCCATTCTTACATTCTAATATTCATTATAACATCCATTATAACATTCTAACATCCATTATAACATTCTAACATACATTATAACATTCTAATATACATTCTAACATCCATTATAACATTCTAACATCCATTATAACATTGTAACATACATTCTAACATTCTAATATACATTCTAACATCCATTATAACATTCTAACATACATTACAACATTCTAATATACATTCTAACATCCATTATAACATTCTAACATCCATTATAACATTCTAACATACATTATAACATTCTAATATACATTCTAACATCCATTATAACATTCTAACATCCATTATAACATTGTAACATACATTCTCACATGCATTCTAACATACATTATATCATTCTAGTATACATTATAATATTCTAATATACATTCTAACATGCATTCTAACATCCATTCTAACATTCTAATATTCATTATAACATCCATTATAACATTCTAACATCCATTGTAACATTCTTATATACATTCTAACATTCTAATATACATTCTAACATACATTCTAACATTCTAATATACATTCTAATATCCATTATAACATTCTAACATACATTATAACATTCTAATATACATTATAACATCCATTATAACATTCTAACATCCATTCTATCATTCTAATATACATTAAAACATCCATTCTAACATTCTAACATCCATTCTAACATTCTAACATCCATAGTAACATTCTATCATACATTATAACATTCTAATATACATTCTAACATCCATTCTAACATTCTAACATCCATTATAACATTCTAATATACATTATAACATTCTAATAGACATTATAACATAAATTATAACATTCTAACATACATTATAACATTCTAATATACATTCTAACATCCAATATAACATTCTAACATACATTATAACAATCTAATATACATTCTAACATCCATTATAACATTCTAACATACATTATAACATTATAATATACATTCTAACATCAATTATAACATTCTAACATCCATAATAACATTCTAACATACATTCTAACGTTCTAATATACATTCTAACATCCATTATAACATTATAACATACATTCTAACATTCTAATATACATTCTAACATCTATTATAACATTCTAACATACATTATAACAATCTAAAATATATTGTAACATCCAAGATAACATTCTAACATACATTATAACTTTCTAATATACATTCTAACATCCATTATAACATTCTAACATCCATAATAACATTCTAACATACATTCTAACATTATAATATACATTCTAACATCCATTATAACATTCTAACATCCTTTATAACATTCTAACATACATTATAACATTCTAATATACATTCTAACATCCAATATAACATTCTAACATACATTATAACAATCTAATATACATTCTAACATCCAATATAACATTCTAACATACATTATAACATTCTAATATACATTTTAACATCAATTATAACATTCTAACATCCATAATAACATTCTAACATACATTCTAACATTCTAATATACATTCTAACATCCATTATAACATTCTAACATGCATTCTAACATTTTAATATACATTCTAACATACATTATAACATTCTAACATACTTTTTAACATTCTAGTATACATTCTAAAATCAATTATAACATTCTAACATCCATTTTAACATTCTAATATACATTATAGCATCCATTATAATATTCTAACATCCATTATAATATTCTAATATACATTCTAACATCCATTATAACATTCTAACATACACTATAATATTCTAATATACATTCCAACATGCATTCTAACATACATTATAACATTCTAATATACATTATAACATCCATTATAACATTCTAACATCCATTCTAACATTCTAATATTCATTATAACATCCATTATAACATTCTAACATCCATTATAACATTCTAACATACATTATAACATTCTAATATACATTCTAACATCCATTATAACATTCTAACATCCATTATAACATTGTAACATACATTATAACATTCTAATATACATTCTAACATCCATTATAACATTCTAACATACATTATAACAATCTAATATACATTCTAACATCCATTATAACATTCTAACATATATTATAACATTCTAATATATATATTAAAACATCCATTATAATGTTCTAACATCCATTATAACATTCTACCATCCATTATAACATTCTATCATACATTCTAACATTCTAATATACATTCTAACATCCATTATAACATTCTAATATACATTATAACAATCTAACATGCATTCTAACATACATTATATCATTCTAATATACATTATAATATTCTAATATACATTATAACATCCATTATAACATTCTAACATACATTATAACAATGTAACATACATTATAACATTCTAATATACATTCTAACATCAATTATAACATTCTAACATCCATAATAACATTCTAACATACATTCTAACATTATAATATACATTCTAACATCCATTATAACATTCTAACATCCATTATAACATTCTATCATACATTCTAACATTCTAATATACATTCTAACATACATTATAACATTCTAACATACATTATAACATAATAATATACATTCTAACATCAATTATAACATTCTAACATCCATAATAACATTCTAACATACATTCTAACATTCTAATATACATTCTAACATCCATTATAACATTCTAAAATACACTATAACATTCTAATATACATTCTAACATCCATTCTAACATTCTAACATACTTTTTAACATTCTAATATAAATTCTAAAATCAATTATAACATTCTAACATCCATTTTAACATTCTAATATACATTATATCATCCATTATAATATTCTAACTTCCAATATAACATTCTAACATCCATTATAACATTCTAATATACATTCTAACATCCATTATAACATTCTAACATACATTATAATATTCTAATATACATTCTAACATGCATTCTAACATACATTATATCATTCTAATATACATTATAATATTCTAATATACATTCTAACATACATTCTAACATCCATTATAACATTCTAATATTCATTATAACATCCATTATAACTTTCTAACATCCATTGTAACATTCTTATATACATTCTAACATTCTAATATACATTCTAACATACATTCTAACATTCTAATATACATTCTAATATCCTTTATAACATGCTAACATACATTATAACATTCTAATATACATTATAACATCCATTATAACATTCTAACATCCATTCTATCATTCTAATATACATTAAAACATCCATTATAACATTCTAACATCAATTCTAACATCCATTCTAACATTCTAACATCCATAGTAACATTCTAACATACATTATAACATTCTAATATACATTCTAACATCCATTCTAACATTCTAACATCCATTATAACATTCTAATATACATTATAACATTCTAATAGACATTATAACATCCATTATAACATACATTATAACATTCTAATATACATTCTAACATCCAAGATAACATTCTAACATACATTATAACAATCTAATATACATTCTAACATCTATTATAACATTCTAACATACATTATAACATTATAATATACATTCTAACATCAATTATAACATTCTAACATCCATAATAACATTCTAACATACATTCTAACATTCTAATATACATTCTAACATCCATTATAACATTCTAACATACATTCTAACATTCTAATATACATTCTAACATCAATTATAACATTCTAACATACTTTTTAACATTCTAATATACATTTTAAAATCAATTATAACATTCTAACATCCATTTTAACATTCTAATATACATTATAACATCCATTATAATATTCTAACATCCATTATAATATTCTAACATCCATTATAACATTCTAATATACATTCTAACATCCATTATAACATTCTAACATACATTATAATATTCTGATATACATTCTATCATGCTTTCTAACATACATTATAACATTCTAATATACATTATAACATCCATTATAACATTCTAACATCCATTCTTACATTCTAATATTCATTATAACATTCTAACATCCATTATAACATTCTAACATACATTATAACATTCTAATATACATTCTAACATCCATTATAACATTCTATCATCCATTATAACATTGTAACATACATTATAACATTCTAATATACATTCTAACATCCATTATAACATTCTAACATACATTATAACAATCTAATATACATTCTAACATCCCGTATAACATTGTAACATACATTATAACATTCTTATTTATATTATAACATCCATTATAATGTTATAACATCCATTATAACATTCTAACATCCATTATAATATTCTAAAATACATTCTAACTTCCATTATAACATTCTAAAAGACACTAAAACATTCTAAAATACATTCTAACATGCATTCTAACATACATTATAACATTCTAATATACATTATAACTTCCATTATAACATTATAACATCCTTTCTATCATTTTAATATACATTAAAACATCCATTCTAACATTCTAACATCAATTGTAACATCTATTCTAACATTCTAACATCCATAATAACATTCTAACATACATTATAACAATCTAATATACATTTTAACATCCAAACTAACATTCTAACATCCATTATAACATTCTAATATACATTCTAACATCCATTATAACATTCTAACATACATTATTACATTCTAATATACATTCTAACATACATTATAACATTCTAATTTACATTATAACATCCATTATAACATTCTAACATACATTATAACATTGTAACATACATTATAACATTCTAAGATACATTCTAACATCTATTATAACATTCTAACATACATTATAACAATCTAAAATACATTCTAACATCCATTATAACATTCTAACATCCATTATAACATTCTATTATACATTCTAACATCCATTATAACATTCTAACATACTTTTTAACATTCTAATATAAATTCTAAAATCAATTATAACATTCTAACATCCATTTTAACATTCTAATATACATTATATCATCCATTATAATATTCTAACATCCATTATAATATTCTAACATCCATTATAACATTCTAATATACATTCTAACATCCATTATAACATTCTAACATACATTATAATATTCTAATATACATTCTAACATGCATTCTAACATACATTATAACATTATAATATTCATTATAACATCCATTCTAATATTCTAATATTCATTATAACATCCATTATAACATTCTAACATCAATTGTAACATTCTAACATACATTAAACATTCTATTATACATTCTAACATCCATTCTAACATTCTAACATCCATTATAACATTGTAATATACATTATAACATTCTAATAGACATTATAACATCCATTATAACATTCTAACATACATTATAACATTCTAATATACATTCTAACATCCAATATAACATTCTAACATACATTATAACAATCTAATATACATTCTAACATCCATTATAACATTCTAACATACATTATAACATTATAATATACATTCTAACATCAATTATAACATTCTAACATCCATAATACCATTCTAACATACATTCTAACGTTCTAATATACATTCTAACATCCATTATAACATTCTAACATACATTCTAACATTCTAATATACATTCTAACATCTATTATAACATTCTAACATACATTATAACAATCTAAAATATATTGTAACATCCAAGATAACATTCTAACATACATTATAACTTTCTAATATACATTCTAACATCCATTATAACATTCTAACATCCATAATAACATTCTAACATACATTCTAAAATTATAATATACATTCTAACATCCATTATAACATTCTAACATCCTTTATAACATTCTAACATACATTATAACATTCTAATATACATTCTAACATCCAATATAACATTCTAACATACATTATAACAATCTAATATACATTCTAACATCCAATATAACATTCTAACATACATTATAACATTCTAATATACATTCTAATATCAATTATAACATTCTAACATCCATAATAACATTCTAACATACATTCTAACATTCTAATATACATTCTAACATCCATTATAACATTCTAACATGCATTCTAACATTCTAATATACATTCTAAGATACATTATAACATTCTAACATACTTTTTAACATTCTAGTATACATTCTAAAATCAATTATAACATTCTAACATCCATTTTAACATTCTAATATACATTATAGCATCCATTATAATATTCTAACATCCATTATAATATTCTAATATACATTCTAACATCCATTATAACATTCTAACATACACTATAATATTCTAATATACATTCTAACATGCATTCTAACATACATTATAACATTCTAATATACATTATAACATCCATTATAACATTCTAACATCCATTCTAACATTTTAAT
Organism: Taudactylus pleione; assembly: GCA_031769625.1. Classification (NCBI taxonomy): domain Eukaryota; kingdom Metazoa; phylum Chordata; class Amphibia; order Anura; family Myobatrachidae; genus Taudactylus; species Taudactylus pleione. The sequence continues at coordinate 110,225 of JAUIMM010002746.1, forward strand.
ATTCATTATAACATCCTTAATAACATTCTAACATCCATTATAACATTCTAACATACATTATAACATTCTAATATACATTCTAACATCCATTATAACATTCTAACATCCATTATAACATTGTAACATACATTATAACATTCTAATATACATTCTAACATCCATTATAACATTCTAACATACATTATAACAATCTAATATACATTCTAACATCCATTATAACATTCTAACATATATTATAACATTCTAATATATATTAAAACATCCATTATAATGTTCTAACATCCATTATAACATTCTACCATCCATTATAACATTCTATCATACATTCTAACATTCTAATATACATTCTAACATCCATTATAACATTCTAATATACATTATAACAATCTAATATACATTCTAACATACATTATAACATTCTAGTATACATTATAACATCCATTATAACATTCTAACATACATTATAACATTGTAACATACATTATAACATTCTAATATACATTCTAACATCAATTATAACATTCTAACATCCATAATAACATTCTAACATACATTCTAACATTATAATATACATTCTAACATCCATTATAACATTCTAACATCCATTATAACATTCTATCATACATTCTAACATTCTAATATACATTCTAACATACATTGTAACATTCTAACATACATTATTACATTCTAATATACATTCTAACATACATTATAACATTCTAATTTACATTATAACATCCATTATAACATTCTAACATACATTATAACATTGTAACATACATTATAACATTCTAAGATACATTCTAACATCTATTATAACATTCTAACATACATTATAACAATCTAAAATACATTCTAACATCCATTATAACATTCTAACATCCATTATAACATTCTAATATACATTCTAACATCCATTATAACATTCTAACATACTTTTTAACATTCTAATATAAATTCTAAAATCAATTATAACATTCTAACATCCATTTTAACATTCTAATATACATTATATCATCCATTATAATATTCTAACATCCATTATAATATTCTAACATCCATTATAACATTCTAATATACATTCTAACATCCATTATAACATTCTAACATACATTATAATATTCTAATATACATTCTAACATGCATTCTAACATACATTATAACATTATAATATTCATTATAACATCCATTCTAACATTCTAATATTCATTATAACATCCATTATAACATTCTAACATCAATTGTAACATTCTAACATACATTAAAACATTCTAATATACATTCTAACATCCATTATAACATTCTAACATACATTATAACAATCTAATATACATTCTAACATCCATTATAACATTCTAACATACATTATAACATTCTAATATACATTCCAACATACATTATACCATTCTAGTATCCATTATAACATCCATTATAACATTCTAACATACATTATAACATTGTAAAATACATTATAATTTTGTAATATACATTCTAACATCCATTATAACATTCTAACATACATTATAACATTGTAAAATACATTATAACATTCTAATATACATTCTAACATCCATTATAACATTCGAACATACATTATTACAATCTAAAATACATTATAACATTCTAGTATACATTATAACATCCATTATAACATTCTAACATACATTATAACATTGTAACATACATTATAACATTCTAATATACATTCTAACATCTATTATAACATTCTAACATACATTATAACAATCTAAAATAAATTTTAACATCCAAAATAACATTCTAACATACATTATAACTTTCTAATATACATTCTAACATCCGTTATAACATTCTAACATCCATAATAACATTCTAACATACATTCTAACATTCTTATATACATTCTAACATCCATTATAACATTCTAACATACATTCTAACATTCTAATATACATTCTAACATCCATTAAAACATTCTAACATACTTTTTAACATTCTAATATACATTCTAAAATCAATTATAACATTCTAACATCCATTTTAACATTCTAATATACATTATAACATCCATTATAATATTCTAACATCCATTATAACATTCTAATATACATTCTAACATCCATTATAACATTCTAACATACACTATAATATTCTAATATACATTCTAACATGCATTCTAACATACATTATAACATTCTAATATACATTATAACATCCATTATAACATTCTAACATCCATTCTAATATTCATTATAACATCCATTATAACATTCTAACATCCATTATAACATTCTAACATACATTACAACATTCTAATATACATTCTAACATCCATTATAACATTCTAACATCCTTTATAACATTGTAACATACATTATAACATTCTAGTATACATTCTAACATCCAATTTAACATTCTAACATACATTATAACAATCTAATATACATTCTAACATCCATTATAACATTCTAACATACATTATAACATTCTAATATATATTTCAACATCCATTATAATGTTCTAACATCCATTATAACATTCTAACATCCATTATAATATTCTAATATACATTCTAACATACATTATAACATTCTAAAATACACTAAAACATTCTAATATACATTCTAACATGCATTCTAACATACATTATAACATTCTAATATACATTCTAACATCCATTCTAACATTCTAACATCCATTATAACATTGTAACATACATTATAACATTCTAATATACATTCTAACATCCATTATAACATTCTAACATACATTATAACAATCTAATATACATTCTAACATCCCGTATAACATTGTAACATACATTATAACATTCTTATATATATTATAACATCCATTATAATGTTATAACATCCATTATAACATTCTAACATCCATTATAATATTCTAATATACATTCTAACTTCCATTATAACATTCTAAAAGACACATAAACATTCTAAAATACATTCTAACATGCATTCTAACATACATTATAACATTCTAATATACATTATAACTTCCATTATAACATTATAACATCCTTTATATCATTTTAATATACATTAAAACATCCATTCTAACATCAATTGTAACATCTATTCTAACATTCTAACATCCATAATAACATTCTAACATACATTATAACAATCTAATATACATTTTAACATCCAAACTAACATTCTAACATTCTTTATAACATTCTAATATACATTCTAACATCCATTATAACATTCTAACATACATTATTACATTCTAATATACATTCTAACATACATTATAACATTCTAATTTACATTATAACATCCATTATAACATTCTAACATACATTATAACATTGTAACATACATTATAACATTCTAAGATACATTCTAACATCTATTATAACATTCTAACATACATTATAACAATCTAAAATACATTCTAACATCCATTATAACATTCTAACATCCATTATAACATTCTAATATACATTCTAACATCCATTATAACATTCTAACATACTTTTTAACATTCTAATATAAATTCTAAAATCAATTATAACATTCTAACATCCATTTTAACATTCTAATATACATTATATCATCCATTATAATATTCTAACATCCATTATAATATTCTAACATCCATTATAACATTCTAATATATATTCTAACATCCATTATAACATTCTAACATACATTATAATATTCTAATATACATTCTAACATGCATTCTAACATACATTATAACATTATAATATTCATTATAACATCCATTCTAACATTCTAATATTCATTATAACATCCATTATAACATTCTAACATCAATTGTAACATTCTACCATACATTAAAACATTCTAATATACATTCTAACATCCATTCTAACATTCTAACATACATTATAACAATCTAATATACATTCTAACATCCATTATAACATTCTAACATACATTATAACATTCTAATATACATTCTAACATACATTATACCATTCTAGTATACATTATAACATCCATTATAACATTCTAACATACATTATAACATTGTAAAATACATTATAATATTGTAATATACATTCTAACATCCATTATAACATTCTAACATACATTATAACATTCTAAAATACATTATAACATTCTAATATACATTCTAACATCCATTATAACATTCGAACATACATTATTACAATCTAAAATACATTATAACATTCTAGTATACATTATAACATCCATTATAACATTCTAACATACATTATAACATTGTAACATACATTATAACATTCTAATATACATTCTAACATGCATTCTAACATACATTATAACATTATAATATTCATTATAACATCCATTCTAACATTCTAATATTCATTATAACATCCATTATAACATTCTAACATCAATTGTAACATTCTAACATACATTAAACATTCTAATATACATTCTAACATCCATTCTAACATTCTAACATCCATTATAACATTGTAATATACATTATAACATTCTAATAGACATTATAACATCCATTATAACATTCTAACATACATTATAACATTCTAATATACATTCTAACATCCAATATAACATTCTAACATACATTATAACAATCTAATATACATTCTAACATCCATTATAACATTCTAACATACATTATAACATTATAATATACATTCTAACATCAATTATAACATTCTAACATCCATAATAACATTCTAACATACATTCTAACGTTCTAATATACATTCTAACATCCATTATAACATTCTAACATACATTCTAACATTCTAATATACATTCTAACATCTATTATAACATTCTAACATACATTATAACAATCTAAAATATATTGTAACATCCAAGATAACATTCTAACATACATTATAACTTTCTAATATACATTCTAACATCCATTATAACATTCTAACATCCATAATAACATTCTAACATACATTCTAAAATTATAATATACATTCTAACATCCATTATAACATTCTAACATCCTTTATAACATTCTAACATACATTATAACATTCTAATATACATTCTAACATCCAATATAACATTCTAACATACATTATAACAATCTAATATACATTCTAACATCCAATATAACATTCTAACATACATTATAACATTCTAATATACATTCTAATATCAATTATAACATTCTAACATCCATAATAACATTCTAACATACATTCTAACATTCTAATATACATTCTAACATCCATTATAACATTCTAACATGCATTCTAACATTCTAATATACATTCTAACATACATTATAACATTCTAACATACTTTTTAACATTCTAGTATACATTCTAAAATCAATTATAACATTCTAACATCCATTTTAACATTCTAATATACATTATAGCATCCATTATAATATTCTAACATCCATTATAATATTCTAATATACATTCTAACATCCATTATAACATTCTAACATACACTATAATATTCTAATATACATTCTAACATGCATTCTAACATACATTATAACATTCTAATATACATTATAACATCCATTATAACATTCTAACATCCATTCTAACATTCTAATATTCATTATAACATCCTTAATAACATTCTAACATCCATTATAACATTCTAACATACATTATAACATTCTAATATACATTCTAACATCCATTATAACATTCTAACATCCATTATAACATTGTAACATACATTATAACATTCTAATATACATTCTAACATCCATTATAACATTCTAACATACATTATAACAATCTAATATACATTCTAACATCCATTATAACATTCTAACATATATTATAACATTCTAATATATATTAAAACATCCATTATAATGTTCTAACATCCATTATAACATTCTACCATCCATTATAACATTCTATCATACATTCTAACATTCTAATATACATTCTAACATCCATTATAACATTCTAATATACATTATAACAATCTAATATACATTCTAACATACATTATAACATTCTAGTATACATTATAACATCCATTATAACATTCTAACATACATTATAACATTGTAACATACATTATAACATTCTAATATACATTCTAACATCAATTATAACATTCTAACATCCATAATAACATTCTAACATACATTCTAACATTATAATATACATTCTAACATCCATTATAACATTCTAACATCCATTATAACATTCTATCATACATTCTAACATTCTAATATACATTCTAACATACATTGTAACATTCTAACATACATTATAACATAATAATATACATTCTAACATCAATTATAACATTCTAACATCCATAATAACATTCTAACATACATTCTACCATTCTAATATACATTCTAACATCCATTATAACATTCTAAAATACACTATAACATTCTAATATACATTCTAACATCCATTCTAACATTCTAACATACTTTTTAACATTCTAATATAAATTCTAAAATCAATTATAACATTCTAACATCCATTTTAACATTCTAATATACATTATATCATCCATTATAATATTCTAACATCCATTATAACATTCTAACATCCATTATAACATTCTAACATACATTATAATATTCTAATATACATTCTAACATGCATTCTAACATACATTATATCATTCTAATATACATTATAATATTCTAATATACATTCTAACATGCATTCTAACATCCATTATAACATTCTAATATTCATTATAACATCCATTATAACATTATAACATCCATTGTAACATTCTTATATACATTCTAACATTCTAATATACATTCTAACATACATTCTAACATTCTAATTTACATTCTAATATCCTTTATAACATGCTAACATACATTATAACATTCTAATATACATTATAACATCCATTATAACATTCTAACATCCATTCTATCATTCTAATATACATTAAAACTTCCATTCTAACATTCTAACATCAATTCTTACATCCATTCTAACATTCTAACATCCATAGTAACATTCTAACATACATTATAACATTCTAATATACATTCTAACATCCATTCAAACATTCTAACATCCATTATAACATTCTAATATACATTATAACATTCTAATAGACATTATAACATCCATTATAACATACATTATAACATTCTAATATACATTCTAACATCCAATATAACATTCTAACATACATTATAACAATCTAATATACATTCTAACATCTATTATAACATTATAACATACATTATAACATTATAATATACATTCTAACATCAATTATAACATTCTAACATCCATAATAACATTCTAACATACATTCTAACATTCTAATATACATTCTAACATCCATTATAACATTCTAACATACATTCTAACATTCTAATATACATTCTAACATCCATTATAACATTCTAATATACATTCTAACATCAATTATAACATTCTAACATACTTTTTAACATTCTAATATACATTTTAAAATCAATTATAACATTCTAACATCCATTTTAACATTCTAATATACATTATAACATCCATTATAATATTCTAACATCCATTATAATATTCTAACATCCATTATAACATTCTAATATACATTCAACCATCCATTATAACATTCTAACATACATTATAATATTCTGATATACATTCTATCATGCTTTCTAACATACATTATAACATTCTAATATACATTATAACATCCATTATAACATTCTAACATCCATTCTTACATTCTAATATTCATTCTAACATCCATTATAACATTCTAACATCCATTATAACATTCTAACATACATTATAACATTCTAATATACATTCTAACATCCATTATAACATTCTAACATCCATTATAACATTGTAACATACATTATAACATTCTAATATACATTCTAACATCCATTATAACATTCTAACATACATTATAACAATCTAATTTACATTCTAACATCCCGTATAACATTGTAACATACATTATAACATTCTTATATATATTATAACATCCATTATAATGTTATAACATCCATTATAACATTCTAACATCCATTATAATATTCTAATATACATTCTAACTTCCATTATAACATTCTAAAAGACACTAAAACATTCTAAAATACATTCTAACATGCATTCTAACATACATTCTAACATTCTAATATACATTATAACTTCCATTATAACATTATAACATCCTTTCTATCATTTTAATATACATTAAAACATCCATTCTAACATTCTAACATCAATTGTAACATCTATTCTAACATTCTAACATCCATAATAACATTCTAACATACATTATAACAATCTAATATACATTTTAACATCCAAACTAACATTCTAACATCCATTATAACATTCTAATATACATTCTAACATCCATTATAACATTCTAACATACATTATTACATTCTAATATACATTCTAACATACATTATAACATTCTAATTTACATTATAACATCCATTATAACATTCTAACATACATTATAACATTGTAACATACATTATAACATTCTAAGATACATTCTAACATCTATTATAACATTCTAACATACATTATAACAATCTAAAATACATTCTAACATCCATTATAACATTCTAACATCCATTATAACATTCTAATATACATTCTAACATCCATTATAACATTCTAACATACTTTTTAACATTCTAATATAAATTCTAAAATCAATTATAACATTCTAACATCCATTTTAACATTCTAATATACATTATATCATCCATTATAATATTCTAACATCCATTATAATATTCTAACATCCATTATAACATTCTAATATACATTCTAACATCCATTATAACATTCTAACATACATTATAATATTCTAATATACATTCTAACATGCATTCTAACATACATTATAACATTATAATATTCATTATAACATCCATTCTAACATTCTAATATTCATTATAACATCCATTATAACATTCTAACATCAATTGTAACATTCTAACATACATTAAAACATTCTAATATACATTCTAACATCCATTCTAACATTCTAACATACATTATAACAATCTAATATACATTCTAACATCCATTATAACATTCTAACATACATTATAACATTCTAATATACATTCTAACATACATTATACCATTCTAGTATACATTATAACATCCATTATAACATTCTAACATACATTATAACATTGTAAAATACATTATAATATTGTAATATACATTCTAACATCCATTATAACATTCTAACATACATTATAACATTCTAAAATACATTATAACATTCTAATATACATTCTAACATCCATTATAACATTCGAACATACATTATTACAATCTAAAATACATTATAACATTCTAGTATACATTATAACATCCATTATAACATTCTAACATACATTATAACATTGTAACATACATTATAACATTCTAATATACATTCTAACATCTATTATAACATTCTAACATACATTATAACAATCTAAAATAAATTTTAACATCCAAAATAACATTCTAACATACATTATAACTTTCTAATATACATTCTAACATCCGTTATAACATTCTAACATCCATAATAACATTCTAACATACATTCTAACATTCTAATATACATTCTAACATCCATTATAACATTCTAACATACATTCTAACATTCTAATATACATTCTAACATCCATTATAACATTCTAACATACTTTTTAACATTCTAATATACATTCTAAAATCAATTATAACATTCTAACATCTATTATAACATCCATTATAATATTCTAACATCCATTATAACATTCTAATATACATTCTAACATCCATTATAACATTCTAACATACACTATAATATTCTAATATACATTCTAACACGCATTCTAACATACATTATAACATTCTAATATACATTATAACATCCATTATAACATTCTAACATCCATTCTAATATTCATTATAACATCCATTATAACATTCTAACATCCATTATAACATTCTAACATACATTACAACATTCTAATATACATTCTAACATCCATTATAACATTCTAATATACATTCTAACATCCATTATAACATTCTAACATCCATTATAACATTGTAACATACATTATAACATTCTAGTATACATTCTAACATCCAATTTAACATTCTAACATACATTATAACAATCTAATATACATTCTAACATCCATTATAACATTCTAACATACATTATAACATTCTAATATAAATTTCAACATCCATTATAATGTTCTAACATCCATTATAACATTCTAACATCCATTATAATATTCTAATATACATTCTAACATACATTATAACATTCTAAAATACACTAAAACATTCTAATATACATTCTAACATGCATTCTAACATACATTATAACATTCTAATATACATTCTAACATCCATTCTAACATTCTAACATCCATTATAACATTCTAATATACATTATAACATTCTAATAGACATTATAACATCCATTATAACATTATAACATACATTATAACATTCTAGTATACGTTCTAATATCCATTATTACATTCTAACATACATTATAACATTCTAATATACATTCTAACATACATTATAACAATCGAATATACATTCTAACATACATTATAACATTCTAATTTACATTCTAACATACATTATATCATTCTAGTATACATTATAACATCCATTATAACATTCTAACATACATTATAACATTGTAACATACATTATAACATTCTAATATACATTCTAACATCTATTATAACATTCTAACATACATTCTAACAATCTAAAATACATTCTAAAATCCAAAATAACATTCTAACATACATTATAACTTTCTAATATACATTCTAACATCCATTATAACATTCTAGCATCCATAATAACATTCTAACATACATTCTAACATTCTAATATACATTCTAACATCCATTATAACATTCTAACATCCATTATAACATCCTAACATACATTATAACATTCTAATATACATTTTAACATCCATTATAACATTCTAACATACATTATAACAATATAATATACATTCTAACATCCATTATAACATTGTAACATACATTATAACATTCTAATATACATTCTAACATTAATTATAACATTCTAACATCCATAATAACATTCTAACATACATTCTAACATTCTAATATACATTCTAACATCCATTATAACATTCTAACATACATTCTAACATTCTAATATACATTCTAACATCCATTACAACATTCTAACATACTTTGTAACCTTCTGATATACATTCTAAAATCAATTATAACATTCTAACATCCATTTTAACATTCTAATATACATTATAACATCCATTATAATAATCTAACATCTATTATAATATTCTAACATCCATTATAACATTCTAATATACATTCTAACATCCATTACAACATTCTAACATACATTATAATATTCTAATATACATTCTAACATGCATTCTAACATACATTATAACATTCTAATATACATTATAACATCCATTATAACATTCTAACATCCATTCTAACATTCTAATATTCATTATAACATCCAATATAACATTCTATCATCCATTGTAACATTCTAAGATACATTATAACATTCTAATATACATTCTATTATCCATTCTAACATTCTAACATCAATTATAACATTCTAATATACATTATAACATTCTAATAGACATTATAACATCCATTATAACATTATAACATACATTATAACATTCTAGTATACGTTCTAATATCCATTCTAACATTCTAACATACATTATAACATTCTAATATACATTTTAACATCCATTATAACATTCTAACATACATTATAACAATCTAATATACATTCTAACATACATTATAACATTCTAATATACATTCTAACATACATTATATCATTCTAGTATACATTATAACATCCATTATATCATTCTAACATACATTATAACATTGTAACATACATTATAACATTCTAATATACATTCTAACATCTATTATAACATTCTAACATACATTATAACAATCTAAAATACATTCTAAAATCCAAAATAACATTCTAACATACATTATAACTTTCTAATATACATTCTAACATCAATTATAACATTCTAGCATCCATAATAACATTCTAACATACATTCTAACATACTAATATACATTCTAACATCCATTATAACATTCTAACATCCATTATAACATCCTAACATACATTATAACATTCTAATATACATTTTAACATACATTATAACATTCTAACATACATTATAACAATCTAATATACATTCTAACATCCATTATAACATTGTAACATACATTATAACATTCTAATATACATTCTAACATTAATTATAACATTCTAACATCCATAATAACATTCTAACATACATTCTAACATTCTAATATACATTCTAACATCCATTATAACATTCTAACATACATTATAATATTCTAATATACATTCTAACATGCATTCTAACATACATTATAACATTCTAATATACATTATAACATACATTATAACATTCTAACATCCATTCTAACATTCTAATATTCATTATAACATCCATTATAACATTCTATCATCCATTGTAACATTCTAACATACATTATAACATTCTAATATACATTCTAACATCCATTATAACATTGTAACATCCATTATAACATTGTAACATACATTATAACATTCTAATATACATTCTAACATCCAATATAACATTCTAACATACATTATAACAATCTAATATACATTCTAATATCCAATATAACATTCTAACATACATTATAACATTCTAATATACATTATAACATCAATTATAACATTCTAACATCCATAATAACATTCTAACATACATTCTAACATTCTAATATACATTCTAACATCCATTATAACATTCTAACATACATTCTAACATCCATTATAACATTTTAACATACTTTTTAACATTCTAATATACATTCTAAAATCAATTATAACATTCTAACATCCATTTTAACATTCTAATATACATTATAACATCCATTATAATATTCTAACATCCATTGTAATATTCTAACATCCATTATAACATTCTAATATACATTCTAACATCCATTATAACATTCTTACATACATTATAATATTCTAATATACATTCTAACATGCATTCTAACATCCATTCTAACATTCTAATATACATTATAACATCCATTATAACATTCTAACATCCATTATAACATTCTAATATACATTCTAACATCCATTATAACATTCTAACATACATTATAACATTGTAACATGCATTATAACATTCTAATATACATTCTAACATCCATTATAACAGTCGAACATACATTATTACAATCTAAAATACATTAAAACATTCTAGTATACATTATAACATCCATTATAACATTCTAACATACATTATAACATTGTAAAATACATTATAACATTCTAATATACATTCTAACATCTATTATAACATTCTAACATACATTATAACAATTTAAAATACATTTTAACATCCAAAATAACATTCTAACATACATTATAACTTTCTAATATACATTCTAACATCCATTATAACATTCCAACATCCATAATAACATTCTAACATACATTCTAACATTATAATATACATTCTAACATCCATTATAACATTCTAACATCATTTATAACATTCTAGCATACATTATAACATTCTAATATACATTCTAACATCCAATAAAACATTCTAACATACATTATAACAATCTAATAGACATTCTAACATCCAATATAACATTCTAACATACATTATAACATTCTAATATACATTCTAACATCAATTATAACATTCTAACATCCATAATAACATTCTAACATACATTCTAACATTCTAATATACATTCTAACATCCATTATAACATTCTAACATACATTCAAACATTCTAATATACATTCTAACATCCATTATAACAATCTAACATACTTTTTAACATTCTAGTATACATTCTAAAATCAATTATAAAATTCTAACATCCATTTTAACATTCTAATAAACATTATAACATCCATTATAATATTCTAACATCCATTATAACATTCTAATATACATTCTAATATCTATTATAACATTCTAACATCCATTCTATCATTCTAATATACATTAAAACATCCATTCTAACATTCTAACATCAATTCTAACATCCATTCTAACATTCTAACATCCATAATAACATTCTAACATACATTATAACATTCTAATATACATTCTAACATCCATTCTAACATTCTAACATCCATTATAACATTCTAATATACATTATAACATTCTAATAGACATTATAACATCCATTATAACATTCTAACATACATTATAACATTCTAATATACATTCTAACATCCAATATAACATTCTAACATACATTATAACAATCTAATATACATTCTAACATCCATTATAACATTCTAACATACATTATAACATTCTAATATACATTCTAACATCAATTATAACATTCTAACATCCATAATAACATTCTAACATACATTCTAACATTCTAATATACATTCTAACATCCATTATAACATTCTAACATACATTCTAACATTCTAATATACATTCTAACATCAATTATAACATTCTAACATACTTTTTAACATTCTAATATACATTCTAAAATCAATTATAACATTCTTTCATCCATTTTAACATTCTAATATACATTATAACATCCATTATATTATTCTAACATCCATTATAATATTCTAACATCCATTATAACATTCTAATATACATTCTAACATCCATTATAACATTCTAACATACATTATAATATTCTAGTATACATTCTATCATGCTTTCTAACATACATTATAACATTCTAATATACATTATAGCATCCTTTATAACATTCTAACATCCATTCTTACATTCTAATATTCATTATAACATCTTTATAACATTTTAACATCCATTATAACATTCTAACATACATTATAACATTCTAATATACATTCTAACATCCATTATAACATTCTAACATCCATTATAACATTGTAACATACATTATAACATTCTAATATACATTCTAACATCCATTATAACATTCTAACATCCATTATAACATTCTAACATACATTATAACATTCTAATATACATTATAACATCCATTATAACATTCTAACATCCATTATAACATTGTAACATACATTATAACATTCTAATATACATTCTAACATTAATTATAACATTCTAACATCCATAATAACATTCTAACATACATTCTAACATTCTAATATACATTCTAACATCCATTATAACATTCTAACATACATTATAATATTCTAATATACATTCTAACATGCATTCTAACATACATTATAACATTCTAATATACATTATAACATACATTATAACATTCTAACATCCATTCTAACATTCTAATATTCATTATAACATCCATTATAACATTCTATCATACATTGTAACATTCTAACATACATTATAACATTCTAATATACATTCTAACATCCATTATAACATTGTAACATCCATTATAACATTGTAACATACATTATAACATTCTAATATACATTCTAACATCCAATATAACATTCTAACATACATTATAACAATCTAATATACATTCTAATATCCAATATAACATTCTAACATACATTATAACATTCTAATATACATTATAACATCAATTATAACATTCTAACATCCATAATAACATTCTAACATACATTCTAACATTCTAATATACATTCTAACATCCATTATAACATTCTAACATACATTCTAACATCCATTATAACATTTTAATATACTTTTTAACATTCTAATATACATTCTAAAATCAATTGTAACATTCTAACATCCATTTTAACATTCTAATATACATTATAACATCCATTATAATATTCTAACATCCATTGTAATATTCTAACATCCATTATAACATTCTAATATACATTCTAACATCCATTATAACATTCTAACATACATTATAATATTCTAATATACATTCTAACATGCATTCTAACATCCATTCTAACATTCTAATATACATTATAACATCCATTATAACATTCTAACATCCATTCTAACATTCTAATATTCATTATAACATCCATTATAACATTCTAACATCCATTATAACATTCTAATATACATTCTAACATCCATTATAACATTCTAACATACATTATAACATTGTAACATGCATTATAACATTCTAATATACATTCTAACATCCATTATAACAGTCGAACATACATTATTACAATCTAAAATACATTATAACATTCTAGTATACATTATAACATCCATTATAACATTCTAACATACATTATAACATTGTAAAATACATTATAACATTCTAATATACATTCTAACATCTATTATAACATTCTAACATACATTATAACAATTTAAAATACATTTTAACATCCAAAATAACATTCTAACATACATTATAACTTTCTAATATACATTCTAACATCCATTATAACATTCCAACATCCATAATAACATTCTAACATACATTCTAACATTATAATATACATTCTAACATCCATTATAACATTCTAACATCCATTATAACATTGTAACATACATTATAACATTCTAATATACATTCTAACATCCATTATAACATTCTAACATCCATTATAACATTCTAACATACATTATAACATTCTAATATACATTATAACATCCATTATAACATTCTAACATCCATTATAACATTGTAACATACATTATAACATTCTAATATACATTCTAACATTAATTATAACATTCTAACATCCATAATAACATTCTAACATACATTCTAACATTCTAATATACATTCTAACATCCATTATAACATTCTAACATACATTATAATATTCTAATATACATTCTAACATGCATTCTAACATACATTATAACATTCTAATATACATTATAACATACATTATAACATTCTAACATCCATTCTAACATTCTAATATTCATTATAACATCCATTATAACATTCTATCATACATTGTAACATTCTAACATACATTATAACATTCTAATATACATTCTAACATCCATTATAACATTGTAACATCCATTATAACATTGTAACATACATTATAACATTCTAATATACATTCTAACATCCAATATAACATTCTAACATACATTATAACAATCTAATATACATTCTAATATCCAATATAACATTCTAACATACATTATAACATTCTAATATACATTATAACATCAATTATAACATTCTAACATCCATAATAACATTCTAACATACATTCTAACATTCTAATATACATTCTAACATCCATTATAACATTCTAACATACATTCTAACATCCATTATAACATTTTAATATACTTTTTAACATTCTAATATACATTCTAAAATCAATTGTAACATTCTAACATCCATTTTAACATTCTAATATACATTATAACATCCATTATAATATTCTAACATCCATTGTAATATTCTAACATCCATTATAACATTCTAATATACATTCTAACATCCATTATAACATTCTAACATACATTATAATATTCTAATATACATTCTAACATGCATTCTAACATCCATTCTAACATTCTAAAATACATTATAACATCCATTATAACATTCTAACATCCATTCTAACATTCTAATATTCATTATAACATCCATTATAACATTCTAACATCCATTATAACATTCTAATATACATTCTAACATCCATTATAACATTCTAACATACATTATAACATTGTAACATGCATTATAACATTCTAATATACATTCTAACATCCATTATAACAGTCGAACATACATTATTACAATCTAAAATACATTATAACATTCTAGTATACATTATAACATCCATTATAACATTCTAACATACATTATAACATTGTAAAATACATTATAACATTCTAATATACATTCTAACATCTATTATAACATTCTAACATACATTATAACAATTTAAAATACATTTTAACATCCAAAATAACATTCTAACATACATTATAACTTTCTAATATACATTCTAACATCCATTATAACATTCCAACATCCATAATAACATTCTAACATACATTCTAACATTATAATATACATTCTAACATCCATTATAACATTCTAACATCATTTATAACATTCTAGCATACATTATAACATTCTAATATACATTCTAACATCCAATAAAACATTCTAACATACATTATAACAATCTAATATACATTCTAACATCCAATATAACATTCTAACATACATTATAACATTCTAATATACATTCTAACATCAATTATAACATTCTAACATCCATAATAACATTCTAACATACATTCTAACATTCTAATATACATTCTAACATCCATTATAACATTCTAACATACATTCAAACATTCTAATATACATTCTAACATCCATTATAACAATCTAACATACTTTTTAACATTCTAGTATACATTCTAAAATCAATTATAAAATTCTAACATCCATTTTAACATTCTAATAAACATTATAACATCCATTATAATATTCTAACATCCATTATAACATTCTAATATACATTCTAATATCCATTATAACATTCTAACATCCATTCTATCATTCTAATATACATTAAAACATCCATTCTAACATTCTAACATCAATTCTAACATCCATTCTAACATTCTAACATCCATAATAACATTCTAACATACATTATAACATTCTAATATACATTCTAACATCCATTCTAACATTCTAACATCCATTATAACATTCTAATATACATTATAACATTCTAATAGACATTATAAAATCCATTATAACATTCTAACATACATTATAACATTCTAATATACATTCTAACATCCAATATAACATTCTAACATACATTATAACAATCTAATATACATTCTAACATCCATTATAACATTCTAACATACATTATAACATTCTAATATACATTCTAACATCAATTATAACATTCTAACATCCATAATAACATTCTAACATACAATCTAACATTCTAATATACATTCTAACATCCATTATAACATTCTAACATACATTCTAACATTCTAATATACATTCTAACATCAATTATAACATTCTAACATACTTTTTAACATTCTAATATACATTCTAAAATCAATTATAACATTCTTTCATCCATTTTAACATTCTAATATACATTATAACATCCATTATATTATTCTAACATCCATTATAATATTCTAACATCCATTATAACATTCTAATATACATTCTAACATCCATTATAACATTCTAACATACATTATAATATTCTAGTATACATTCTATCATGCTTTCTAACATACATTATAACATTCTAATATACATTATAGCATCCTTTATAACATTCTAACATCCATTCTTACATTCTAATATTCATTATAACATCCATTATAACATTTTAACATCCATTATAACATTCTAACATACATTATAACATTCTAATATACATTCTAACATCCATTATAACATTCTAACATCCATTATAACATTGTAACATACATTATAACATTCTAATATACATTCTAACATCCATTATAACATTCTAACATACATTACAACATTCTATTATACATTCTAACATCCATTCTAACATTCTAACATCCATTATAACATTCTAACATACATTATAACATTCTAATATACATTATAACATCCATTATAACATTCTAACATCCATTATAACATTGTAACATACATTATAACATTCTAATATACATTCTAACATCCATTATAAGATTCTAACATCCATTATAACATTCTAACATACATTATAACATTCTAATATATATTCTAACATCCATTATAATGTTCTAATATACATTCTAACATCCATTATAACATTCTAAAATACACTAAAACATTCTAATATACATTCTAACATGCATTCTTACATACATTATAACATTCTAATATACATTCTAACATCCATTATAACATTCTAACATACATTATAACATTCTAATATACATTATAACATCCATTATAACATTCTAACATCCATTCTATCATTCTAATATACATTAAAACATCCATTCTAACATTCTAACATCAATTCTAACATCCATTCTAACATTCTAACATCCATAATAACATTCTAACATACATTATAACATTCTAATATACATTCTAACATCCATTCTAACATTCTAACATCCATTATAACATTTTAATATACATTATAACATTCTAATAGACATTATAACATCCATTATAACATTCTAACATACATTATAACATTCTAATATACATTCTAACATCCAATATAACATTCTAACATACATTATAACAATCTAATATACATTCTAACATCCATTATAACATTCTAACATACATTATAACATTCTAATATACATTCTAACATCAATTATAACATTCTAACATCCATTTTAACATTCTAATATACATTATAACATCCATTATAATAATCTAACATCTATTATAATATTCTAACATCCATTATAACATTCTAATATACATTCTAACATCCATTACAACATTCTAACATACATTATAATATTCTAATATACATTCTAACATGCATTCTAACATACATTATAACATTCTAATATACATTATAACATCCATTATAACATTCTAACATCCATTCTAACATTCTAATATTCATTATAACATCCAATATAACATTCTATCATCCATTGTAACATTCTAAGATACATTATAACATTCTAATATACATTCTATTATCCATTCTAACATTCTAACATCAATTATAACATTCTAATATACATTATAACATTCTAATAGACATTATAACATCCATTATAACATTATAACATACATTATAACATTCTAGTATACGTTCTAATATCCATTATAACATTCTAACATACATTATAACATTCTAATATACATTCTAACATCCATTATAACATTCTAACATACATTATAACAATCTAATATACATTCTAACATACATTATAACATTCTAATATACATTCTAACATACATTATATC
Organism: Taudactylus pleione; assembly: GCA_031769625.1. Classification (NCBI taxonomy): domain Eukaryota; kingdom Metazoa; phylum Chordata; class Amphibia; order Anura; family Myobatrachidae; genus Taudactylus; species Taudactylus pleione. The sequence goes on from JAUIMM010002746.1 coordinate 131,099, forward strand.
ATTCTAGTATACATTATAACATCCATTATATCATTCTAACATACATTATAACATTGTAACATACATTATAACATTCTAATATACATTCTAACATCTATTATAACATTCTAACATACATTATAACAATCTAAAATACATTCTAAAATCCAAAATAACATTCTAACAAACATTATAACTTTCTAATATACATTCTAACATCCATTATAACATTCTAGCATCCATAATAACATTCTAACATACATTCTAACATACTAATATACATTCTAACATCCATTATAACATTCTAACATCCATTATAACATCCTAACATACATTATAACATTCTAATATACATTTTAACATCCATTATAACATTCTAACATACATTATAACAATCTAATATACATTCTAACATCCATTATAACATTGTAACATACATTATAACATTCTAATATACATTCTAACATTAATTATAACATTCTAACATCCATAATAACATTCTAACATACATTCTAACATTCTAATATACATTCTAACATCCATTATAACATTCTAACATACATTATAATATTCTAATATACATTCTAACATGCATTCTAACATACATTATAACATTCTAATATACATTATAACATACATTATAACATTCTAACATCCATTCTAACATTCTAATATTCATTATAACATCCATTATAACATTCTATCATCCATTGTAACATTCTAACATACATTATAACATTCTAATATACATTCTAACATCCATTATAACATTGTAACATCCATTATAACATTGTAACATACATTATAACATTCTAATATACATTCTAACATCCAATATAACATTCTAACATACATTATAACAATCTAATATACATTCTAATATCCAATATAACATTCTAACATACATTATAACATTCTAATATACATTATAACATCAATTATAACATTCTAACATCCATAATAACATTCTAACATACATTCTAACATTCTAATATACATTCTAACATCCATTATAACATTCTAACATACATTCTAACATCCATTATAACATTTTAACATACTTTTTAACATTCTAATATACATTCTAAAATCAATTATAACATTCTAACATCCATTTTAACATTCTAATATACATTATAACATCCATTATAATATTCTAACATCCATTATAATATTCTAACATCCATTATAACATTCTAATATACATTCTAACATCCATTATAACATTCTAACATACATTATAATATTCTAATATACATTCTAACATGCATTCTAACATCCATTCTAACATTCTAATATACATTATAACATCCATTATAACATTCTAACATCCATTCTAACATTCTAATATTCATTATAACATCCATTATAACATTCTAACATCCATTATAACATTCTAATATACATTCTAACATCCATTATAACATTCTAACATACATTATAACATTGTAACATGCATTATAACATTCTAATATACATTCTAACATCCATTATAACAGTCGAACATACATTATTACAATCTAAAATACATTATAACATTCTAGTATACATTATAACATCCATTATAACATTCTAACATACATTATAACATTGTAAAATACATTATAACATTCTAATATACATTCTAACATCCATTATAACATTCTAATATACATTCTAACATCCATTATAACATTCTAACATACATTATAATATTCTAATATACATTCTAACATGCATTCTAACATCCATTCTAACATTCTAATATACATTATAACATCCATGATAACATTCTAACATCCATTCTAACATTCTAATATTCATTATAACATCCATTATAACATTCTAACATCCATTATAACATTCTAATATACATTCTAACATCCATTATAACATTCTAACATACATTATAACATTGTAAAATGCATTATAACATTCTAATATACATTCTAACATCCATTATAACAGTCGAACATACATTATTACAATCTAAAATACATTATAACATTCTAGTATACATTATAACATCCATTATAACATTCTAACATACATTATAACATTGTAAAATACATTATAACATTCTAATATACATTCTAACATCTATTATAACATTCTAACATACATTATAACAATTTAAAATACATTTTAACATCCAAAATAACATTCTAACATACATTATAACTTTCTAATATACATTCTAACATCCATTATAACATTCCAACATCCATAATAACATTCTAACATACATTCTAACATTATAATATACATTCTAACATCCATTATAACATTCTAACATCATTTATAACATTCTAGCATACATTATAACATTCTAATATACATTCTAACATCCAATAAAACATTCTAACATACATTATAACAATCTAATATACATTCTAACATCCAATATAACATTCTAACATACATTATAACATTCTAATATACATTCTAACATCAATTATAACATTCTAACATCCATAATAACATTCTAACATACATTCTAACATTCTAATATACATTCTAACATCCATTATAACATTCTAACATACATTCAAACATTCTAATATACATTCTAACATCCATTATAACAATCTAACATACTTTTTAACATTCTAGTATACATTCTAAAATCAATTATAAAATTCTAACATCCATTTTAACATTCTAATAAACATTATAACATCCATTATAATATTCTAACATCCATTATAACATTCTAATATACATTCTAATATCCATTATAACATTCTAACATCCATTCTATCATTCTAATATACATTAAAACATCCATTCTAACATTCTAACATCAATTCTAACATCCATTCTAACATTCTAACATCCATAATAACATTCTAACATACATTATAACATTCTAATATACATTCTAACATCCATTCTAACATTCTAACATCCATTATAACATTCTAATATACATTATAACATTCTAATAGACATTATAAAATCCATTATAACATTCTAACATACATTATAACATTCTAATATACATTCTAACATCCAATATAACATTCTAACATACATTATAACAATCTAATATACATTCTAACATCCATTATAACATTCTAACATACATTATAACATTCTAATATACATTCTAACATCAATTATAACATTCTAACATCCATAATAACATTCTAACATACATTCTAACATTCTAATATACATTCTAACATCCATTATAACATTCTAACATACATTCTAACATTCTAATATACATTCTAACATCAATTATAACATTCTAACATACTTTTTAACATTCTAATATACATTCTAAAATCAATTATAACATTCTTTCATCCATTTTAACATTCTAATATACATTATAACATCCATTATATTATTCTAACATCCATTATAATATTCTAACATCCATTATAACATTCTAATATACATTCTAACATCCATTATAACATTCTAACATACATTATAATATTCTAGTATACATTCTATCATGCTTTCTAACATACATTATAACATTCTAATATACATTATAGCATCCTTTATAACATTCTAACATCCATTCTTACATTCTAATATTCATTATAACATCCATTATAACATTTTAACATCCATTATAACATTCTAACATACATTATAACATTCTAATATACATTCTAACATCCATTATAACATTCTAACATCCATTATAACATTGTAACATACATTATAACATTCTAATATACATTCTAACATCCATTATAACATTCTAACATACATTACAACATTCTATTATACATTCTAACATCCATTCTAACATTCTAACATCCATTATAACATTCTAACATACATTATAACATTCTAATATACATTATAACATCCATTATAACATTCTAACATCCATTATAACATTGTAACATACATTATAACATTCTAATATACATTCTAACATCCATTATAAGATTCTAACATCCATTATAACATTCTAACATACATTATAACATTCTAATATATATATTCTAACATCCATTATAATGTTCTAATATACATTCTAACATCCATTATAACATTCTAAAATACACTAAAACATTCTAATATACATTCTAACATGCATTCTTACATACATTATAACATTCTAATATACATTCTAACATCCATTATAACATTCTAACATACATTATAACATTCTAATATACATTATAACATCCATTATAACATTCTAACATCCATTCTATCATTCTAATATACATTAAAACATCCATTCTAACATTCTAACATCAATTCTAACATCCATTCTAACATTCTAACATCCATAATAACATTCTAACATACATTATAACATTCTAATATACATTCTAACATCCATTCTAACATTCTAACATCCATTATAACATTTTAATATACATTATAACATTCTAATAGACATTATAACATCCATTATAACATTCTAACATACATTATAACATTCTAATATACATTCTAACATCCAATATAACATTCTAACATACATTATAACAATCTAATATACATTCTAACATCCATTATAACATTCTAACATACATTATAACATTCTAATATACATTCTAACATCAATTATAACATTCTAACATCCATTTTAACATTCTAATATACATTATAACATCCATTATAATAATCTAACATCTATTATAATATTCTAACATCCATTATAACATTCTAATATACATTCTAACATCCATTACAACATTCTAACATACATTATAATATTCTAATATACATTCTAACATGCATTCTAACATACATTATAACATTCTAATATACATTATAACATCCATTATAACATTCTAACATCCATTCTAACATTCTAATATTCATTATAACATCCAATATAACATTCTATCATCCATTGTAACATTCTAAGATACATTATAACATTCTAATATACATTCTATTATCCATTCTAACATTCTAACATCAATTATAACATTCTAATATACATTATAACATTCTAATAGACATTATAACATCCATTATAACATTATAACATACATTATAACATTCTAGTATACGTTCTAATATCCATTATAACATTCTAACATACATTATAACATTCTAATATACATTCTAACATCCATTATAACATTCTAACATACATTATAACAATCTAATATACATTCTAACATACATTATAACATTCTAATATACATTCTAACATACATTATATCATTCTAGTATACATTATAACATCCATTATATCATTCTAACATACATTATAACATTGTAACATACATTATAACATTCTAATATACATTCTAACATCTATTATAACATTCTAACATACATTATAACAATCTAAAATACATTCTAAAATCCAAAATAACATTCTAACAAACATTATAACTTTCTAATATACATTCTAACATCCATTATAACATTCTAGCATCCATAATAACATTCTAACATACATTCTAACATACTAATATACATTCTAACATCCATTATAACATTCTAACATCCATTATAACATCCTAACATACATTATAACATTCTAATATACATTTTAACATCCATTATAACATTCTAACATACATTATAACAATCTAATATACATTCTAACATCCATTATAACATTGTAACATACATTATAACATTCTAATATACATTCTAACATTAATTATAACATTCTAACATCCATAATAACATTCTAACATACATTCTAACATTCTAATATACATTCTAACATCCATTATAACATTCTAACATACATTATAATATTCTAATATACATTCTAACATGCATTCTAACATACATTATAACATTCTAATATACATTATAACATACATTATAACATTCTAACATCCATTCTAACATTCTAATATTCATTATAACATCCATTATAACATTCTATCATCCATTGTAACATTCTAACATACATTATAACATTCTAATATACATTCTAACATCCATTATAACATTGTAACATCCATTATAACATTGTAACATACATTATAACATTCTAATATACATTCTAACATCCAATATAACATTCTAACATACATTATAACAATCTAATATACATTCTAATATCCAATATAACATTCTAACATACATTATAACATTCTAATATACATTATAACATCAATTATAACATTCTAACATCCATAATAACATTCTAACATACATTCTAACATTCTAATATACATTCTAACATCCATTATAACATTCTAACATACATTCTAACATCCATTATAACATTTTAACATACTTTTTAACATTCTAATATACATTCTAAAATCAATTATAACATTCTAACATCCATTTTAACATTCTAATATACATTATAACATCCATTATAATATTCTAACATCCATTATAATATTCTAACATCCATTATAACATTCTAATATACATTCTAACATCCATTATAACATTCTAACATACATTATAATATTCTAATATACATTCTAACATGCATTCTAACATCCATTCTAACATTCTAATATACATTATAACATCCATTATAACATTCTAACATCCATTCTAACATTCTAATATTCATTATAACATCCATTATAACATTCTAACATCCATTATAACATTCTAATATACATTCTAACATCCATTATAACATTCTAACATACATTATAACATTGTAACATGCATTATAACATTCTAATATACATTCTAACATCCATTATAACAGTCGAACATACATTATTACAATCTAAAATACATTATAACATTCTAGTATACATTATAACATCCATTATAACATTCTAACATACATTATAACATTGTAAAATACATTATAACATTCTAATATACATTCTAACATCTATTATAACATTCTAACATACATTATAACAATCTAAAATACATTTTAACATCCAAAATAACATTCTAACATACATTATAACTTTCTAATATACATTCTAACCACCATTATAACATTCCAACATCCATAATAACATTCTAACATACATTCTAACATTATAATATACATTCTAACATCCATTATAACATTCTAACATCATTTATAACATTCTAGCATACATTATAACATTCTAATATACATTCTAACATCCAATAAAACATTCTAACATACATTATAACAATCTAATATACATTCTAACATCCAATATAACATTCTAACATACATTATAACATTCTAATATACATTCTAACATCAATTATAACATTCTAACATCCATAATAACATTCTAACATACATTCTAACATTCTAATATACATTCTAACATCCATTATAATATTCTAACATCCATTATAACATTCTAATATACATTCTAATATCCATTATAACATTCTAACATACATTATAACATTCTAATATACATTATAACATCCATTATAACATTCTAACATCCATTCTATCATTCTAATATACATTAAAACATCCATTCTAACATTCTAACATCAATTCTAACATCCATTCTAACATTCTAACATCCATAATAACATTCTAACATACATTATAACATTCTAATATACATTCTAACATCCATTCTAACATTCTAACATCCATTATAACATTCTAATATACATTATAACATTCTAATAGACATTATAACATCCATTATAACATTCTAACATACATTATAACATTCTAATATACATTCTAACATCCAATATAACATTCTAACATACATTATAACAATCTAATATACATTCTAACATCCATTATAACATTCTAACATACATTATAACATTCTAATATACATTCTAACATCAATTATAACATTCTAACATCCATAATAACATTCTAACATACATTATAACATTCTAATATACATTCTAACATCCATTATAACATTCTAACATACATTCTAACATTCTAATATACATTCTAACATCAATTATAACATTCTAACATACTTTTTAACATTCTAATATACATTCTAAAATCAATTATAACATTCTTTCATCCATTTTAACATTCTAATATACATTATAACATCCATTATATTATTCTAACATCCATTATAATATTCTAACATCCATTATAACATTCTAATATACATTCTAACATCCATTATAACATTCTAACATACATTATAATATTCTAGTATACATTCTATCATGCTTTCTAACATACATTATAACATTCTAATATACATTATAGCATCCTTTATAGCATTCTAACATCCATTCTTACATTCTAATATTCATTATAACATCCATTATAACATTTTAACATCCATTATAACATTCTAACATACATTATAACATTCTAATATACATTCTAACATCCATTATAACATTCTAACATCCATTATAACATTGTAACATACATTATAACATTCTAATATACATTCTAACATCCATTATAACATTATAACATACATTACAACATTCTATTATACATTCTAACATCCATTCTAACATTCTAACATCCATTATAACATTCTAACATACATTATAACATTCTAATATACATTATAACATCCATTATAACATTCTAACATCCATTATAACATTGTAACATACATTATAACATTCTAATATACATTCTAACATCCATTATAACATTCTAACATCCATTATAACATTCTAACATACATTATAACATTATAATATATATTATAACATCCATTATAATGTTCTATCATCCATTATAACATTCTAACATCCATTATAATATTCTAATATACATTCTAACATCCATTATAACATTCTAAAATACACTAAAACATTCTAATATACATTCTAACATGCATTCTAACATACATTATAACATTCTAATATACATTCTAACATCCATTATAACATTCTAATATACATTATAACATTCTAATAGACATTATAACATCCATTATAACATTATAACATACATTATAACATTCTAGTATACGTTCTAATATCCATTATAACATTCTAACATACATTATAACATTCTAATATACATTCTAACATCCATTATAACATTCTAACATACATTATAACAATCTAATATACATTCTAACATACATTATAACATTCTAGTATACATTATAACATCCATTATAACATTCTAACATACATTATAACATTGTAACATACATTATAACATTCTAATATACATTCTAACATCTATTATAACATTCTAACATACATTATAACAATCTAAAATACATTCTAACATCCAAAATAACATTCTAACATCCATTATAACATCCTAACATACATTATAACATTCTAATATACATTCTAACATCAATTATAACATTCTAACATCCATAATAACATTCTAACATACATTCTAACATTCTAATATACATTCTAACATCCATTATAATATTCTAACATCCATTATAACATTCTAATATACATTCTAATATCCATTATAACATTCTAACATACATTATAACATTCTAATATACATTATAACATCCATTATAACATTCTAACATCCATTCTATCATTCTAATATACATTAAAACATCCATTCTAACATTCTAACATCAATTCTAACATCCATTCTAACATTCTAACATCCATAATAACATTCTAACATACATTATAACATTCTAATATACATTCTAACATCCATTCTAACATTCTAACATCCATTATAACATTCTAATATACATTATAACATTCTAATAGACATTATAACATCCATTATAACATTCTAACATACATTATAACATTCTAATATACATTCTAACATCCAATATAACATTCTAACATACATTATAACAATCTAATATACATTCTAACATCCATTATAACATTCTAACATACATTATAACATTCTAATATACATTCTAACATCAATTATAACATTCTAACATCCATAATAACATTCTAACATACATTATAACATTCTAATATACATTCTAACATCCATTATAACATTCTAACATACATTCTAACATTCTAATATACATTCTAACATCAATTATAACATTCTAACATACTTTTTAGCATTCTAATATACATTCTAAAATCAATTATAACATTCTTTCATCCATTTTAACATTCTAATATACATTATAACATCCATTATATTATTCTAACATCCATTATAATATTCTAACATCCATTATAACATTCTAATATACATTCTAACATCCATTATAACATTCTAACATACATTATAATATTCTAGTATACATTCTATCATGCTTTCTAACATACATTATAACATTCTAATATACATTATAGCATCCTTTATAGCATTCTAACATCCATTCTTACATTCTAATATTCATTATAACATCCATTATAACATTTTAACATCCATTATAACATTCTAACATACATTATAACATTCTAATATACATTCTAACATCCATTATAACATTCTAACATCCATTATAACATTGTAACATACATTATAACATTCTAATATACATTCTAACATCCATTATAACATTATAACATACATTACAACATTCTATTATACATTCTAACATCCATTCTAACATTCTAACATCCATTATAACATTCTAACATACATTATAACATTCTAATATACATTCTAACATCCATTATAACATTCTAACATCCATTATAACATTCTAACATACATTATAACATTATAATATATATTATAACATCCATTATAATGTTCTATCATCCATTATAACATTCTAACATCCATTATAATATTCTAATATACATTCTAACATCCATTATAACATTCTAAAATACACTAAAACATTCTAATATACATTCTAACATGCATTCTAACATACATTATAACATTCTAATATACATTCTAACATCCATTATAACATTCTAATATACATTATAACATTCTAATAGACATTATAACATCCATTATAACATTATAACATACATTATAACATTCTAGTATACGTTCTAATATCCATTATAACATTCTAACATACATTATAACATTCTAATATACATTCTAACATCCATTATAACATTCTAACATACATTATAGCAATCTAATATACATTCTAACATACATTATAACATTCTAGTATACATTATAACATCCATTATAACATTCTAACATACATTATAACATTGTAACATACATTATAACATTCTAATATACATTCTAACATCTATTATAACATTCTAACATACATTATAACAATCTAAAATACATTCTAACATCCAAAATAACATTCTAACATCCATTATAACATCCTAACATACATTATAACATTCTAATATACATTCTAACATCCATTATAACATTCTAACATCATTTATAACATTCTAGCATACATTATAACATTCTAATATACATTCTAACATCCAATAAAACATTCTAACATACATTATAACAATCTAATATACATTCTAACATCCAATATAACATTCTAACATACATTATAACATTCTAATATACATTCTAACATCAATTATAACATTCTAACATCCATAATAACATTCTAACATACATTCTAACATTCTAATATACATTCTAACATCCATTATAATATTCTAACATCCATTATAACATTCTAATATACATTCTAATATCCATTATAACATTCTAACATACATTATAACATTCTAATATACATTATAACATCCATTATAACATTCTAACATCCATTCTATCATTCTAATATACATTAAAACATCCATTCTAACATTCTAACATCAATTCTAACATCCATTCTAACATTCTAACATCCATAATAACATTCTAACATACATTATAACATTCTAATATACATTCTAACATCCATTCTAACATTCTAACATCCATTATAACATTCTAATATACATTATAACATTCTAATAGACATTATAACATCCATTATAACATTCTAACATACATTATAACATTCTAATATACATTCTAACATCCAATATAACATTCTAACATACATTATAACAATCTAATATACATTCTAACATCCATTATAACATTCTAACATACATTATAACATTCTAATATACATTCTAACATCAATTATAACATTCTAACATCCATAATAACATTCTAACATACATTATAACATTCTAATATACATTCTAACATCCATTATAACATTCTAACATACATTCTAACATTCTAATATACATTCTAACATCAATTATAACATTCTAACATACTTTTTAACATTCTAATATACATTCTAAAATCAATTATAACATTCTTTCATCCATTTTAACATTCTAATATACATTATAACATCCATTATATTATTCTAACATCCATTATAATATTCTAACATCCATTATAACATTCTAATATACATTCTAACATCCATTATAACATTCTAACATACATTATAATATTCTAGTATACATTCTATCATGCTTTCTAACATACATTATAACATTCTAATATACATTATAGCATCCTTTATAGCATTCTAACATCCATTCTTACATTCTAATATTCATTATAACATCCATTATAACATTTTAACATCCATTATAACATTCTAACATACATTATAACATTCTAATATACATTCTAACATCCATTATAACATTCTAACATCCATTATAACATTGTAACATACATTATAACATTCTAATATACATTCTAAAATCCATTATAACATTATAACATACATTACAACATTCTATTATACATTCTAACATCCATTCTAACATTCTAACATCCATTATAACATTCTAACATACATTATAACATTCTAATATACATTATAACATCCATTATAACATTCTAACATCCATTATAACATTGTAACATACATTATAACATTCTAATATACATTCTAACATCCATTATAACATTCTAACATCCATTATAACATTCTAACATACATTATAACATTCTAATATATATTATAACATCCATTATAATGTTCTATCATCCATTATAACATTCTAACATCCATTATAATATTCTAATATACATTCTAACATCCATTATAACATTCTAAAATACACTAAAACATTCTAATATACATTCTAACATGCATTCTAACATACATTATAACATTCTAATATACATTCTAACATCCATTATAACATTCTAATATACATTATAACATTCTAATAGACATTATAACATCCATTATAACATTATAACATACATTATAACATTCTAGTATACGTTCTAATATCCATTATAACATTCTAACATACATTATAACATTCTAATATACATTCTAACATCCATTATAACATTCTAACATACATTATAACAATCTAATATACATTCTAACATACATTATAACATTCTAGTATACATTATAACATCCATTATAACATTCTAACATACATTATAACATTGTAACATACATTATAACATTCTAATATACATTCTAACATCTATTATAACATTCTAACATACATTATAACAATCTAAAATACATTCTAACATCCAAAATAACATTCTAACATACATTATAACTTTCTAATATACATTCTAACATCCATTATAGCATTCTAACATCCATAATAACATTCTAACATACATTCTAACATTCTAATATTCAATCTAACATCCATTATAACATTCTAACATCCATTATAACATCCTAACATACATTATAACATTCTAATATACATTTTAACATCCATTATAACATTCTAACATACATTATAACAATCTAATATACATTCTAACATAAATTATAACATTCTAACATACATTATAACATTCTAATATACATTCTAACATTAATTATTACATTCTAACATCCATAATAACATTCTAACATTCATTCTAACATTCTAATATACATTCTAACATCCATTATAACATTCTAACATACATTCTAACATTCTAATATACATTCTAACATCCATTATAACATTCTAACATACTTTTTAACATTCTGATATACATTCTAAAATCAATTATAACATTCTAACATCCATTTTAACATTCTAATATACATTATAACATCCATTATAATATTCTAACATCCAGTACAACATTCTAATATACATTCTAATATCCATTATAACATTCTAACATACATTATAACATTCTAATATACATTATAACATCCATTCTAACATTCTAACATCCATTCTATCATTCTAATATACATTAAAACATCCATTCTAACATTCTATCATCAATTGTAACATCCATTCTAACATTCTAACATCCATAATAACATTCTAACATATATTATAACATTCTAATATACATTCTAACATCCATTATAACATTCTAATATACATTATAACATTCTAATAGACATTCTAACATCCATTATAACATTCTAACATCCATTATAACATTCTAATATACATTCTAACATCCAATATAACATTCTAACATACATTATAACAATCTAATATGCATTCTAACATCCATTATAACATTCTAACATACATTACAACATTCTAATATACATTCTAACATCAATTATAACATTCTAACATCCATAATAACATTCTAACATACATTCTAACATTCTAATATACATTCTAACATCCATTATAACATTCAAACATACATTCTAACATTCTAATATACATTCTAACATCAATTATAACATTCTAACATACTTTTTAACATTCTAATATACATTCTAAAATCAATTATAACATTCAAACATCCATTTTAACATTCTAATATACATTATAACATCCATAATAATATTCTAACATCCATTATAATATTCTAACATCCATTATAACATTCTAATATACATTCTAACATCCATTATAACATTCTAACATCCTTTATAACATTCTAACATACATTATAACATTCTAATATACATTCTAACATCCATTATAACATTCTAACATCCATTATAACATTGTAACATACATTATAACATTCTAAAAGACATTCTAACATCCATTATAACATTGTAACATACATTATAACATTCTAATATACATTCTAACATCCATTATAAAATTCTAGCATCCATTATAACATTGTAACATACATTATAACAATCTAATATACATTCTAACATCCATTGTTACATTCGAACATACATTATTACAATCTAAAATACATTATAACATTCTAGTATACATTATAACTTCCAATATAACATTCTAACATACATTATAACATTGTAACATACATTATAACATTCTAATATACATTCTAACATCTATTATAACATTCTAACATACATTATAACAATCTAAAATACATTTTAACATCGAAAATAACATTCTAACATACATTATAACTTTCTAATATACATTCTAACATCCATTATAACATTCTAACATCCATAATAACATTCTAACATACATTCTAACATTATAATATACATTCTAACATCCATTATAACATTCTAACATCCTTTATAACATTCTAACATACATTATAACATTCTAATATACATTCTAACATCCAATATAACATTCTAACATACATTATAACAATCTAATATACATTCTAATATCCAATATAACATTCTAACATACATTATAACATTCTAATATACATTCTAACATCAATTATAACATTCTAACATCCATAATAACATTCTAACATACATTCTAACATTCTAATATACATTCTAACATCCATTATAACATTCTAACATACATTCTAACATCCATTATAACATTCTAACATACTTTTTAACATTCTAATATACATTCTAAAATTAATTATAACATTCTAACATCCATTTTAACATTCTAATATACATTATAACATCCATTATAATATTCTAACATCCATTATAACATTCTAATATACATTCTAACATCCATTATAACATTCTAACATACATTATAATATTCTAATATACATTCTAACATGCATTCTAACATACATTATAACATTCTAATATACATTATAACATCCATTATAACATTCTATCATCCATTCTAACATTCTAATATTCATTATAACATCCATTATAACATTCTAACATCCATTGTAACATTCTAACATACATTATAACATTCTAATATACATTCTAACATCCATTATAACATTCTAACATACATTATAACATTGTAACATACATTATAACATTCTAATATACATTCTAACATCCATTATAACATTCGAACATACATTGTTACAATCTAAAATACATTATAACATTCTAGTATACATTATAACATCCATTATAACATTCTAACATACATTATAACATTGTAACATACATTATAACATTCTGATATACATTCTAACATCTATTATAACATTCTAACATACATTATAACAATCTAAAATACATTTTAACATCCAAAATAACATTCTAACATACATTATAACTTTCTAATATACATTCTAACATCCATTATAACATTCCAACATCCATAATAACATTCTAACATACATTCTAACATTATAATATACATTCTAACATCCATTATAACATTCTAACATCATTTATAACATTCTAGCATACATTATAACATTCTAATATACATTCTAACATCCAATAAAACATTCTAACATACATTATAACAATCTAATATACATTCTAACATCCAATATAACATTCTAACATACATTATAATATTCTAACATCCATTATAACATTCTAATATACATTCTAACATCCATTATAACATTCTAACATACATTATAATATTCTAGTATACATTCTATCATGCTTTCTAACATACATTATAACATTCTAATATACATTATAGCATCCTTTATAACATTCTAACATCCATTCTTACATTCTAATATTCATTATAACATCCATTATAACATTTTAACATCCATTATAACATTCTAACATACATTATAACATTCTAATATACATTCTAACATCCATTATAACATTCTAACATCCATTATAACATTGTAACATACATTATAACATTCTAATATACATTCTAACATCCATTATAACATTCTAACATACATTACAACATTCTATTATACATTCTAACATCCATTCTAACATTCTAACATCCATTATAACATTCTAACATACATTATAACATTCTAATATACATTATAACATCCATTATAACATTCTAACATCCATTATAACATTGTAACATACATTATAACATTCTAATATACATTCTAACATCCATTATAACATTCTAACATCCATTATAACATTCTAACATACATTATAACATTCTAATATATATTATAACATCCATTATAATGTTCTAACATCCATTATAACATTCTAACATCCATTATAATATTCTAATATACATTCTAACATACATTATAACATTCTAAAATACACTAAAACATTCTAATATACATTCTAACATGCATTCTAACATACATTATAACATTCTAATATACATTCTAACATCCATTATAACATTCTAATATACATTATAACATTCTAATAGACATTATAACATCCATTATAACATTATAACATACATTATAACATTCTAGTATACGTTCTGATATCCATTATAACATTCTAACATACATTATAACATTCTAATATACATTCTAACATCCATTATAACATTCTAACATACATTATAACAATCTAATATACATTCTAACATACATTATAACATTCTAGTATACATTATAACATCCATTATAACATTCTAACATACATTATAACATTGTAACATACATTATAACATTCTAATTTACATTCTAACATCTATTATAACATTCTAACATACATTATAACAATCTAAAATACATTCTAACATCCAAAATAACATTCTAACATACATTATAACTTTCTAATATACATTCTAACATCCATTATAGCATTCTAACATCCATAATAACATTCTAACATACATTCTAACATTCTAATATCCATTCTAACATCCATTATAACATTCTAACATCCATTATAACATCCTAACATACATTATAACATTCTAATATACATTCTAACATCCATTATAACATTCTAACACCATTTATAACATTCTAGCATACATTATAACATTCTAATATACATTCTAACATCCAATAAAACATTCTAACATACATTATAACAATCTTATATACATTCTAACATCCAATATAACATTCTAACATACATTATAACATTCTAATATACATTCTAACATCAATTATAACATTCTAACATCCATAATAACATTCTAACATACATTCTAACATTCTAATATACATTCTAACATCCATTATAATATTCTAACATCCATTATAACATTCTAATATACATTCTAATATCCATTATAACATTCTAACATACATTATAACATTCTAATATACATTATAACATCCATTATAACATTCTAACATCCATTCTATCATTCTAATATACATTAAAACATCCATTCTAACATTCTAACATCAATTCTAACATCCATTCTAACATTCTAACATCCATAATAACATTCTAACATACATTATAACATTCTAATATACATTCTAACATCCATTCTAACATTCTAACATCCATTATAACATTCTAATATACATTATAACATTCTAATAGACATTATAACATCCATTATAACATTCTAACATACATTATAACATTCTAATATACATTCTAACATCCAATATAACATTCTAACATACATTATAACAATCTAATATACATTCTAACATCCATTATAACATTCTAGTATACATTATAACATCCATTATAACATTCTAACATACATTATAACATTGTAACATACATTATAACATTCTAATATACATTCTAACATCTATTATAACATTCTAACATACATTATAACAATCTAAAATACATTCTAACATCCAAAATAACATTCTAACATACATTATAACTTTCTAATATACATTCTAACATCCATTATAGCATTCTAACATCCATAATAACATTCTAACATACATTCTAACATTCTAATATTCATTCTAACATCCATTATAACATTCTAACATCCATTATAACATCCTAACATACATTATAACATTCTAATATACATTTTAACATCCATTATAACATTCTAACATACATTATAACAATCTAATATACATTCTAACATAAATTATAACATTCTAACATACATTATAACATTCTAATATACATTCTAACATCCATTATAACATTCTAACATACATTACAACATTCTATTATACATTCTAACATCCATTCTAACATTCTAACATCCATTATAACATTCTAACATACATTATAACATTCTAATATACATTATAACATCCATTATAACATTCTAACATCCATTATAACATTGTAACATACATTATAACATTCTAATATACATTCTAACATCCATTATAACATTCTAACATCCATTATAACATTCTAACATACATTATAACATTCTAATATATATTATAACATCCATTATAATGTTCTAACATCCATTATAACATTCTAACATCCATTATAATATTCTAATATACATTCTAACATACATTATAACATTCTAAAATACACTAAAACATTCTAATATACATTCTAACATGCATTCTAACATACATTATAACATTCTAATATACATTCTAACATCCATTATAACATTCTAATATACATTATAACATTCTAATAGACATTATAACATCCATTATAACATTATAACATACATTATAACATTCTAGTATACGTTCTGATATCCATTATAACATTCTAACATACATTATAACATTCTAATATACATTCTAACATCCATTATAACATTCTAACATACATTATAACAATCTAATATACATTCTAACATACATTATAACATTCTAGTATACATTATAACATCCATTATAACATTCTAACATACATTATAACATTGTAACATACATTATAACATTCTAATATACATTCTAACATCTATTATAACATTCTAACATACATTATAACAATCTAAAATACATTCTAACATCCAAAATAACATTCTAACATACATTATAACTTTCTAATATACATTCTAACATCCATTATAGCATTCTAACATCCATAATAACATTCTAACATACATTCTAACATTCTAATATCCATTCTAACATCCATTATAACATTCTAACATCCATTATAACATCCTAACATACATTATAACATTCTAATATACATTCTAACATCCATTATAACATTCTAACACCATTTATAACATTCTAGCATACATTATAACATTCTAATATACATTCTAACATCCAATAAAACATTCTAACATACATTATAACAATCTTATATACATTCTAACATCCAATATAACATTCTAACATACATTATAACATTCTAATATACATTCTAACATCAATTATAACATTCTAACATCCATAATAACATTCTAACATACATTCTAACATTCTAATATACATTCTAACATCCATTATAATATTCTAACATCCATTATAACATTCTAATATACATTCTAATATCCATTATAACATTCTAACATACATTATAACATTCTAATATACATTATAACATCCATTATAACATTCTAACATCCATTCTATCATTCTAATATACATTAAAACATCCATTCTAACATTCTAACATCAATTCTAACATCCATTCTAACATTCTAACATCCATAATAACATTCTAACATACATTATAACATTCTAATATACATTCTAACATCCATTCTAACATTCTAACATCCATTATAACATTCTAATATACATTATAACATTCTAATAGACATTATAACATCCATTATAACATTCTAACATACATTATAACATTCTAATATACATTCTAACATCCAATATAACATTCTAACATACATTATAACAATCTAATATACATTCTAACATCCATTATAACATTCTAGTATACATTATAACATCCATTATAACATTCTAACATACATTATAACATTGTAACATACATTATAACATTCTAATATACATTCTAACATCTATTATAACATTCTAACATACATTATAACAATCTAAAATACATTCTAACATCCAAAATAACATTCTAACATACATTATAACTTTCTAATATACATTCTAACATCCATTATAGCATTCTAACATCCATAATAACATTCTAACATACATTCTAACATTCTAATATTCATTCTAACATCCATTATAACATTCTAACATCCATTATAACATCCTAACATACATTATAACATTCTAATATACATTTTAACATCCATTATAACATTCTAACATACATTATAACAATCTAATATACATTCTAACATAAATTATAACATTCTAACATACATTATAACATTCTAATATACATTCTAACATTAATTATTACATTCTAACATCCATAATAACATTCTAACATTCATTCTAACATTCTAATATACATTCTAACATCCATTATAACATTCTAACATACATTCTAACATTCTAATATACATTCTAACATCCATTATAACATTCTAACATACTTTTTAACATTCTGATATACATTCTAAAATCAATTATAACATTCTAACATCCATTTTAACATTCTAATATACATGATAACATCCATTATAATAATCTAACATCCATTATAATATTCTAACATCCATTATAACATTCTAATATACATTCTAACATCCATTATAACATTCTAACATACATTATAATATTCTAATATACATTCTAACATGCATTCTAACATACATTATAACATTCTAATATACATTATAACATCCATTATAACATTCTATCATCCATTCTAACATTCTAATATTCATTATAACATCCATTATAACATTCTAACATCCATTGTAACATTCTAACATACATTATAACATTCTAATATACATTCTAACATCCATTATAACATTCTATCATACATTATAACACTGTAACATACATTATAACATTCTAATATACATTCTAACATCCATTATAACATTCGAACATACATTGTTACAATCTAAAATACATTATAACATTCTAGTATACATTATAACATCCATTATAACATTCTAACATACATTATAACATTGTAACATACATTATAACATTCTGATATACATTCTAACATCTATTATAACATTCTAACATACATTATAACAATCTAAAATACATTTTAACATCCAAAATAACATTCTAACATACATTATAACTTTCTAATATACATTCTAACATCCATTATAACATTCCAACATCCATAATAACATTCTAACATACATTCTAACATTATAATATACATTCTAACATCCATTATAACATTCTAACATCATTTATAACATTCTAGCATACATTATAACATTCTAATATACATTCTAACATCCAATAAAACATTCTAACATACATTATAACAATCTAATATACATTCTAACATCCAATATAACATTCTAACATACATTATAATATTCTAACATCCATTATAACATTCTAATATACATTCTAACATCCATTATAACATTCTAACATACATTATAATATTCTAGTATACATTCTATCATGCTTTCTAACATACATTATAACATTCTAATATACATTATAGCATCCTTTATAACATTCTAACATCCATTCTTACATTCTAATATTCATTATAACATCCATTATAACATTTTAACATCCATTATAACATTCTAACATACATTATAACATTCTAATATACATTCTAACATCCATTATAACATTCTAACATCCATTATAACATTGTAACATACATTATAACATTCTAATATACATTCTAACATCCATTATAACATTCTAACATACATTACAACATTCTATTATACATTCTAACATCCATTCTAACATTCTAACATCCATTATAACATTCTAACATACATTATAACATTCTAATATACATTATAACATCCATTATAACATTCTAACATCCATTATAACATTGTAACATACATTATAACATTCTAATATACATTCTAACATCCATTATAACATTCTAACATCCATTATAACATTCTAACATACATTATAACATTCTAATATATATTATAACATCCATTATAATGTTCTAACATCCATTATAACATTCTAACATCCATTATAATATTCTAATATACATTCTAACATACATTATAACATTCTAAAATACACTAAAACATTCTAATATACATTCTAACATGCATTCTAACATACATTATAACATTCTAATATACATTCTAACATCCATTATAACATTCTAATATACATTATAACATTCTAATAGACATTATAACATCCATTATAACATTATAACATACATTATAACATTCTAGTATACGTTCTGATATCCATTATAACATTCTAACATACATTATAACATTCTAATATACATTCTAACATCCATTATAACATTCTAACATACATTATAACAATCTAATATACATTCTAACATACATTATAACATTCTAGTATACATTATAACATCCATTATAACATTCTAACATACATTATAACATTGTAACATACATTATAACATTCTAATATACATTCTAACATCTATTATAACATTCTAACATACATTATAACAATCTAAAATACATTCTAACATCCAAAATAACATTCTAACATACATTATAACTTTCTAATATACATTCTAACATCCATTATAGCATTCTAACATCCATAATAACATTCTAACATACATTCTAACATTCTAATATCCATTCTAACATCCATTATAACATTCTAACATCCATTATAACATCCTAACATACATTATAACATTCTAATATACATTCTAACATCCATTATAACATTCTAACACCATTTATAACATTCTAGCATACATTATAACATTCTAATATACATTCTAACATCCAATAAAACATTCTAACATACATTATAACAATCTTATATACATTCTAACATCCAATATAACATTCTAACATACATTATAACATTCTAATATACATTCTAACATCAATTATAACATTCTAACATCCATAATAACATTCTAACATACATTCTAACATTCTAATATACATTCTAACATCCATTATAATATTCTAACATCCATTATAACATTCTAATATACATTCTAATATCCATTATAACATTCTAACATACATTATAACATTCTAATATACATTATAACATCCATTCTAACATTCTAACATCCATTCTATCATTCTAATATACATTAAAACATCCATTCTAACATTCTAACATCAATTCTAACATCCATTCTAACATTCTAACATCCATAATAACATTCTAACATACATTATAACATTCTAATATACATTCTAACATCCATTCTAACATTCTAACATCCATTATAACATTCTAATATACATTATAACATTCTAATAGACATTATAACATCCATTATAACATTCTAACATACATTATAACATTCTAATATACATTCTAACATCCAATATAACATTCTAACATACATTATAACAATCTAATATACATTCTAACATCCATTATAACATTCTAGTATACATTATAACTTCCATTATAACATTCTAACATACATTATAACATTGTAACATACATTATAACATTCTAATATACATTCTAACATCTATTATAACAATCTAACATACATTATAACAATCTAAAATACATTCTAACATCCAAAATAACATTCTAACATACATTATAACTTTCTAATATACATTCTAACATCCATTATAGCATTCTAACATCCATAATAACATTCTAACATACATTCTAACATTCTAATATTCATTCTAACATCCATTATAACATTCTAACATCCATTATAACATCCTAACATACATTATAACATTCTAATATACATTTTAACATCCATTATAACATTCTAACATACATTATAACAATCTAATATACATTCTAACATAAATTATAACATTCTAACATACATTATAACATTCTAATATACATTCTAACATTAATTATTACATTCTAACATCCATAATAACATTCTAACATTCATTCTAACATTCTAATATACATTCTAACATCCATTATAACATTCTAACATACATTCTAACATTCTAATATACATTCTAACATCCATTATAACATTCTAACATACTTTTTAACATTCTGATATACATTCTAAAATCAATTATAACATTCTAACATCCATTTTAACATTCTAATATACATGATAACATCCATTATAATAATCTAACATCCATTATAATATTCTAACATCCATTATAACATTCTAATATACATTCTAACATCCATTATAACATTCTAACATACATTATAATATTCTAATATACATTCTAACATGCATTCTAACATACATTATAACATTCTAATATACATTATAACATCTATTATAACATTCTAACATCCATTATAACATTCTAATATTCATTATAAAATCCTTTATAACATTCTATCATCCATTGTAACATTCTAACATACATAATAACATTCTAATATACATTCTAACATCCATTATAACATTCTAACATACATTATAACATTGTAACATACATTATAACATTCTAATATACATTCTAACATCCATTATAACATTCGAACATACATTATTACAATCTAAAATACATTATAACATTCTAGTATACATTATAACATCCATTATAACATTCTAACATACATTATAACATTGTAACATACATTATAACATTCTAATATACATTCTAACATCTTTTATAACATTCTAACATACATTATAACAATCTAAAATACATTTTAACATCCAAAATAACATTCTAACATACATTATAACTTTCTAATATACATTCTAACATCCATTATAACATTCTAATATCCATAATAACATTCTAACATACATTCTAACATTATAATATACTTTCTAACATCCATTATAACATTCTAACATCCTTTATAACATTCTAACATACATTATAACATTCTAATATACATTCTAACATCCAATATAACATTCTAACATACATTATAACAATCTAATATACATTCTAATATCCAATATAACATTCTAACATACATTATAACATTCTAATATACATTCTAACATCAATTATAACATTCTAACATCCATAATAACATTCTAACATACATTCTAACATTCTAATATACATTCTAACATCCATTATAACATTCTAACATACATTCTAACATTCTAATATACATTCTAACATCCATTATAACATTCTAACATACTTTTTAACATTCTAATATACATTCTAAAATCAATTATAACATTCTAACATCCATTTTAACATTCTAATATACATTATAACATCCATTATAATATTCTAACATCCAGTATAACATTCTAATATACATTCTAATATCCATTATAACATTCTAACATACATTATAACATTCTAATATACATTATAACATCCATTCTAACATTCTAACATCCATTCTATCATTCTAATATACATTAAAACATCCATTCTAACATTCTATCATCAATTGTAACATCCATTCTAACATTCTAACATCCATAATAACATTCTAACATATATTATAACATTCTAATATACATTCTAACATCCATTATAACATTCTACTATACATTATAACATTCTAATAGACATTCTAACATCCATTATAACATTCTAACATCCATTATAACATTCTAATATACATTCTAACATCCAATATAACATTCTAACATACATTATAACAATCTAATATGCATTCTAACATCCATTATAACATTCTAACATACATTACAACATTCTAATATACATTCTAACATCAATTATAACATTCTAACATCCATGATAACATTCTAACATACATTCTAACATTCTAATATACATTCTAACATCCATTATAACATTCAAACATACATTCTAACATTCTAATATACATTCTAACATCAATTATAACATTGTAACATACTTTTTAACATTCTAATATACATTCTAAAATCAATTATAACATTCAAACATCCATTTTAACATTCTAATATACATTATAACATCCATAATAATATTCTATCATCCATTATAATATTCTAACATCCATTATAACATTCTAATATACATTCTAACATCCATTATAACATTCTAACATCCATTATAACATTCTAACATACATTATAACATTCTAATATACATTCTAACATCCATTATAACATTCTAACATCCATTATAACATTGTAACATACATTATAACATTCTAAAAGACATTCTAACATCCATTATAACATTGTAACATACATTATAACATTCTAATATACATTCTAACATCCATTATAAAATTCTAGCATCCATTATAACATTGTAACATACATTATAACAATCTAATATACATTCTAACATCCATTGTTACATTCGAACATACATTATTACAATCTAAAATACATTATAACATTCTAGTATACATTATAACATCCAATATAACATTCTAACATACATTATAACATTGTAACATACATTATAACATTCTAATATACATTCTAACATCTATTATAACATTCTAACATACATTATAACAATCTAAAATACATTTTAACATCGAAAATAACATTCTAACATACATTATAACTTTCTAATATACATTCTAACATCCATTATAACATTCTAACATCCATAATAACATTCTAACATACATTCTAACATTATAATATACATTCTAACATCCATTATAACATTCTAACATCCTTTATAACATTCTAACATACTATATAACATTCTAATATACATTCTAACATCCAATATAACATTCTAACATACATTATAACAATCTAATATACATTCTAATATCCAATATAACATTCTAACATACATTATAACATTCTAATATACATTCTAACATCAATTATAACATTCTAACATCCATAATAACATTCTAACATACATTCTAACATTCTAATATACATTCTAACATCCATTATAACATTCTAACATATATTCTAACATCCATTATAACATTCTAACATACTTTTTAACATTCTAATATACATTCTAAAATCAATTATAACATTCTAACATCCATTTTAACATTCTAATATACATTATAACATCCATTATAATATTCTAACATCCATTATAACATTCTAATATACATTCTAACATCCATTATAGCATTCTAACATACATTATAATATTCTAATATACATTCTAACATGCATTCTAACATACATTATAACATTCTAATATACATTATAACATCCATTATAACATTCTATCATCCATTCTAACATTCTAATATTCATTATAACATCCATTATAACATTCTAACATCCATTGTAACATTCTAACATACATTATAACATTCTAATATACATTCTAACATCCATTATAACATTCTAACATACATTATAACATTGTAACATACATTATAACATTCTAATATACATTCTAACATCCATTATAACATTCGAACATACATTGTTACAATCTAAAATATGTTATAACATTCTAGTATACATTATAACATCCATTATAACATTCTAACATACATTATAACATTGTAAAATACATTATAACATTCTCATATACATTCTAACATCTATTATAACATTCTAACATACATTATAACAATCTAAAATACATTTTAACATCCAAAATAACATTCTAACATACATTATAACTTTCTAATATACATTCTAACATCCATTATAACATTCCAACATCCATAATAACATTCTAACATACATTCTAACATTATAATATACATTCTAACATCCATTATAACATTCTAACATCATTTATAACATTCTAGCATACATTATAACATTCTAATATACATTCTAACATCCAATAAAACATTCTAACATACATTATAACAATCTAATATACATTCTAACATCCAATATAACATTCTAACATACATTATAACATTCTAATATACATTCTAACATCAATTATAACATTCTAACATCCATAATAACATTCTAACATACATTCTAACATTCTAATATACATTCTAACATCAATTATAACATTCTAACATACATTCAAACATTCTAATATACATTCTAACATCCATTATAACATTCTAACATACTTTTTAACATTCTAGTATACATTCTAAAATCAATTATAACATTCTAACATCGATTTTAACATTCTAATAAACATTATAACATCCATTATAATATTCTAACATCCATTATAACATTCTAATATACATTCTAATATCCATTATAACATTCTAACATACATTATAACATTCTAATATACATTAAAACATCCATTATAACATTCTAACATCCATTCTATCATTCTAATATACATTAAAACATCCATTCTAACATTCTAACATCAATTCTAACATCCATTCTAACATTCTAACATCCATAATAACATTCTAACATACATTATAACATTCTAATATACATTCTAACATCCATTCTAACATTCTAACATCCATTATAACATTCTAATATACATTATAACATTCTAATAGACATTATAACATCCATTATAACATTCTAACATACATTATAACATTCTAATATACATTCTAACATCCAATATAACATTCTAACATACATTCTAACAATCTAATATACATTCTAACATCCATTATAACATTGTAACATACATTATAACAATCTAATATACATTCTAACATCCATTGTTACATTCGAACATACATTATTACAATCTAAAATACATTATAACATTCTAGTATACATTATAACATCCAATATAACATTCTAACATACATTATAACATTGTAACATACATTATAACATTCTAATATACATTCTAACATCTATTATAACATTCTAACATACATTATAACAATCTAAAATACATTTTAACATCGAAAATAACATTCTAACATACATTATAACTTTCTAATATACATTCTAACATCCATTATAACATTCTAACATCCTTTATAACATTCTAACATACATTATAACATTCTAATATACATTCTAACATCCAATATAACATTCTAACATACATTATAACAATCTAATATACATTCTAATATCCAATATAACATTCTAACATACATTATAACATTCTAATATACATTCTAACATCAATTATAACATTCTAACATCCATAATAACATTCTAACATACATTCTAACATTCTAATATACATTCTAACATCCATTATAACATTCTAACATATATTCTAACATCCATTATAACATTCTAACATACTTTTTAACATTCTAATATACATTCTAAAATCAATTATAACATTCTAACATCCATTTTAACATTCTAATATACATTATAACATCCATTATAATATTCTAACATCCATTATAACATTCTAATATACATTCTAACATCCATTATAACATTCTAACATACATTATAATATTCTAATATACATTCTAACATGCATTCTAACATACATTATAACATTCTAATATACATTATAACATCCATTATAACATTCTATCATCCATTCTAACATTCTAATATTCATTATAACATCCATTATAACATTCTAACATCCATTGTAACATTCTAACATACATTATAACATTCTAATATACATTCAAACATCCATTATAACATTCTAACATACATTATAACATTGTAACATACATTATAACATTCTAATATACATTCTAACATCCATTATAACATTCGAACATACATTGTTACAATCTAAAATACGTTATAACATTCTAGTATACATTATAACATCCATTATAACATTCTAACATACATTATAACATTGTAAAATACATTATAACATTCTCATATACATTCTAACATCTATTATAACATTCTAACATACATTATAACAATCTAAAATACATTTTAACATCCAAAATAACATTCTAACATACATTATAACTTTCTAATATACATTCTAACATCCATTATAACATTCCAACATCCATAATAACATTCTAACATACATTCTAACATTATAATATACATTCTAACATCCATTATAACATTCTAACATCATTTATAACATTCTAGCATACATTATAACATTCTAATATACATTCTAACATCCAATAAAACATTCTAACATACATTATAACAATCTAATATACATTCTAACATCCAATATAACATTCTAACATACATTATAACATTCTAATATACATTCTAACATCAATTATAACATTCTAACATCCATAATAACATTCTAACATACATTCTAACATTCTAATATACATTCTAACATCAATTATAACATTCTAACATACATTCAAACATTCTAATATACATTCTAACATCCATTATAACATTCTAACATACTTTTTAACATTCTAGTATACATTCTAAAATCAATTATAACATTCTAACATCGATTTTAACATTCTAATAAACATTATAACATCCATTATAATGTTCTAACATCCATTATAACATTCTAATATACATTCTAATATCCATTATAACATTCTAACATACATTATAACATTCTAATATACATTAAAACATCCATTATAACATTCTAACATCCATTCTATCATTCTAATATACATTAAAACATCCATTCTAACATTCTAACATCAATTCTAACATCCATTCTAACATTCTAACATCCATAATAACATTCTAACATACATTATAACATTCTAATATACATTCTAACATCCATTCTAACATTCTAACATCCATTATAACATTCTAATATACATTATAACATTCTAATAGACATTATAACATCCATTATAACATTCTAACATACATTATAACATTCTAATATACATTCTAACATCCAATATAACATTCTAACATACATTCTAACAATCTAATATACATTCTAACATCCATTATAACATTGTAACATACATTATAACAATCTAATATACATTCTAACATCCATTGTTACATTCGAACATACATTATTACAATCTAAAATACATTATAACATTCTAGTATACATTATAACATCCAATATAACATTCTAACATACATTATAACATTGTAACATACATTATAACATTCTAATATACATTCTAACATCTATTATAACATTCTAACATACATTATAACAATCTAAAATACATTTTAACATCGAAAATAACATTCTAACATACATTATAACTTTCTAATATACATTCTAACATCCATTATAACATTCTAACATCCTTTATAACATTCTAACATACATTATAACATTCTAATATACATTCTAACATCCAATATAACATTCTAACATACATTATAACAATCTAATATACATTCTAATATCCAATATAACATTCTAACATACATTATAACATTCTAAAATACATTCTAACATCAATTATAACATTCTAACATCCATAATAACATTCTAACATACATTCTAACATTCTAATATACATTCCAACATCCATTATAACATTCTAACATATATTCTAACATCCATTATAACATTCTAACATACTTTTTAACATTCTAATATACATTCTAAAATCAATTATAACATTCTAACATCCATTTTAACATTCGAATATACATTATAACATCCATTATAATATTCTAACATCCATTATAACATTCTAATATACATTCTAACATCCATTATAACATTCTAACATACATTATAATATTCTAATATACATTCTAACATGCATTCTAACATACATTATAACATTCTAATATACATTATAACATCCATTATAACATTCTATCATCCATTCTAACATTCTAATATTCATTATAACATCCATTATAACATTCTAACATCCATTGTAACATTCTAACATACATTATAACATTCTAATATACATTCTAACATCCATTATAACATTCTAACATACATTATAACATTGTAACATACATTATAACATTCTAATATACATTCTAACATCCATTATAACATTCGAACATACATTGTTACAATCTAAAATACGTTATAACATTCTAGTATACATTATAACATCCATTATAACATTCTAACATACATTATAACATTGTAAAATACATTATAACATTCTCATATACATTCTAACATCTATTATAACATTCTAACATACATTATAACAATCTAAAATACATTTTAACATCCAAAATAACATTCTAACATACATTATAACTTTCTAATATACATTCTAACATCCATTATAACATTCCAACATCCATAATAACATTCTAACATACATTCTAACATTATAATATACATTCTAACATCCATTATAACATTCTAACATCATTTATAACATTCTAGCATACATTATAACATTCTAATATACATTCTAACATCCAATAAAACATTCTAACATACATTATAACAATCTAATATACATTCTAACATCCAATATAACATTCTAACATACATTATAACATTCTAATATACATTCTAACATCAATTATAACATTCTAACATCCATAATAACATTCTAACATACATTCTAACATTCTAATATACATTCTAACATCAATTATAACATTCTAACATACATTCAAACATTCTAATATACATTCTAACATCCATTATAACTTTCTAACATACTTTTTAACATTCTAGTATACATTCTAAAATCAATTATAACATTCTAACATCCATTTTAACATTCTAATAAACATTATAACATCCATTATAATATTCAAACATCCATTATAACATTCTAATATACATTCTAATATCCATTATAACATTCTAACATACATTATAACATTCTAATATACATTAAAACATCCATTATAACATTCTAACATCCATTCAATCATTCTAATATACATTAAAACATCCATTCTAACATTCTAACATCAATTCTAACATCCATTCTAACATTCTAACATCCATAATAACATTCTAACATACATTATAACATTCTAATATACATTCTAACATCCATTCTAACATTCTAACATCCATTATAACATTCTAATATACATTATAACATTCTAATAGACATTATAACATCCATTATAACATTCTAACATACATTATAACATTCTAATATACATTCTAACATCCAATATAACATTCTAACATACATTCTAACAATCTAATATACATTCTAACATCCATTATAACATTCTAACATACATTACAACATTCTAATATACATTCTAACATCAATTATAACATTCTAACATCCATAATAACATTCTAACATACATTCTAACATTTTAATATACATTGTAACATCCATTATAACATTCAAACATACATTCTAACATTCTAATATACATTCTAACATCAATTATAACATTCTAACATACTTTTTAACATTCTAATATACATTCTAAAATCAATTATAACATTCAAACATCCATTTTAACATTCTAATATACATTATAACATCCATTATAATATTCTAACATCCATTATAATATTCTAACATCCATTATAACATTCTAATATACATTCTAACATCCATTGTAACATTCTAACATACATTATAATATTCTAATATACATTCTATCATGCTTTCTAACATACATTATAACATTCTAATATACATTCTAACATCCATTATAACATTCTCACATCCATTCTTACATTCTAATATTCATTATAACATCCATTATAACATTCTAACATCCATTATAACATTCTAACATACATTATAACATTCTAATATACATTCTAATATCCATTATAACATTCTAACATCCATTATAACATTGTAACATACAGTATAACATTCTAATAGACATTCTAACATCCATTATAACATTGTAACATACATTATAACATTCTATTTTACATTCTAACTTCCATTATAACATTCTAACATCCATTATAACATTGTAACATACATTATAACAATCTAATATACATTCTAACATCCATTATTACATTCGAACATACATTATTACAATCTAAAATACATTATAACATTCTAGTATACATTATAACATCCAATATAACATTCTAACATACATTATAACATTGTAACATACATTATAACATTCTAATATACATTCTAACATCTATTATAACATTCTAACATACATTATAACAATCTAAAATACATTTTAACATCCAAAATAACATTCTAACATACATTATAACTTTCTAATATACATTCTAACATCCATTCTAACATTCTAACATCCATAATAACATTCTAACATACATTCTAACATTATAATATACATTCTAACATCCATTATAACATTCTAACATCCTTTATAACATTCTAACATACATTATAACATTCTAATATACATTCTAACATCCAATATAACATTCTAACATACATTATAACAATTTAATATACATTCTAATATCCAATATAACATTCTAACATACATTATAACATTCTAATATACATTCTAACATCAATTATAACATTCTAACATCCATAATAACATTCTAACATACATTCTAACATTCTAATATACATTCTAACATCCATTATAACATTCTAACATACATTCTAACATCCATTATAACATTCTAACATACTTTTTAACATTCTAATATACATTCTAAAATCAATTCTAACATTCTAACATCCATTTTAACATTCTAATATACATTATAACATCCATTATAATATTCTAACATCCATTATAATATTCTAACATCCATTCTAACATTCTAATATACATTCTAACATCCATTATAACATTCTAACATACATTATAATATTCTAATATACATTCTAACATGCATTCTAACATACATTATAACATTCTAATATACATTATAACATCCATTATAACATTCTAACATCCATTATAACATTCTAATATTCATTATAACATCCATTATAACATTCTAACATCCATTGTAACATTCTAACATACATTATAACATTCTAATATACATTCTAACATCCATTATAACATTCTAACATACTTTTTAACATTCTAGTATACATTCTAAAATCAATTATAACATTCTAACATCCATTTTAACATTCTAATAAACATTATAACATCCATTATAATATTCTAACATCCATTATAACATTCTAATATACATTCTAATATCCATTATAACATTCTAACATACATTCTAACATTCTAATATACATTCTAACATCCATTATAACATTCTAACATACTTTTTAACATTCTGATATACATTCTAAAATCAATTATAACATTCTAACATCCATTTTAACATTCTAATATACATGATAACATCCATTATAATAATCTAACATCCATTATAATATTCTAACATCCATTATAACATTCTAATATACATTCTAACATCCATTATAACATTCTAACATACATTATAATATTCTAATATACATTCTAACAAGCATTCTAACATACATTATAACATTCTAATATACATTATAACATCCATTATAACATTCTAACATCCATTCTAACATTCTAATATTCATTATAAAATCCTTTATAACATTCTATCATCCTTTGTAACATTCTAACATTCATAATAACATTCTAATATACATTCTAACATCCATTATAACATTCTAACATACATTATAACATTGTAACATACATTATAACATTCTAATATACATTCTAACATCCATTATAACATTCGAACATACATTATTACAATCTAAAATACATTATAACATTCTAGTATACATTATAACATCCATTATAACATTGTAACATACATTATAACATTGTAACATACATTATAACATTCTAATATACATTCTAACATCTTTTATAACATTCTAACATACATTATAACTTTCTAATATACATTCTAACATCCATTATAACATTCCAACATCCATAATAACATTCTAACATACATTCTACCATTATAATATACATTCTAACATCCATTATAACATTCTAACATCATTTATAACATTCTAGCATACATTATAACATTCTAATATACATTCTAACATTAAATAAAACATTCTAACATACATTATAACAATCTAATATACTTTCTAACATCCAATATAACATTCTAACATACATTATAACATTCTAATATACATTCTAACATCAATTATAACATTCTAACATCCATAATAACATTCTAACATACATTCTAACATTCTAATATACATTCTAACATCCATTATAACATTCTAACATACATTCAAACATTCTGATATACATTCTAACATCCATTATAACATTCTAACATACTTTTTAACATTCTAGTATACATTCTAAAATCAATTATAACATTCTAACATCCATTTTAACATTCTAATAAACATTATAACATCCATTATAATATTCTAACATCCATTATAACATTCTAATATACATTCTAACATCCATTATAACATTCTAACATACATTATAACATTGTAACATACATTATAACATTCTAATATACATTCTAACATCCATTATAACATTCGAACATACATTATTACAATCTAAAATACATTATAACATTCTAGTATACATTATAACATCCATTATAACATTCTAACATACATTATAACATTGTAAAATACATTATAACATTCTAATATACATTCTAACATCTATTATAACATTCTAACATACATTATAACAATCTAAAATACATTTTAACATCCAAAATATCATTCTAACATACATTATAACTTTCTAATATACATTCTAACATCCATTATAACATTCCAACATCCATAATAACATTCTAACATACATTCTAACATTATAATATACATTCTAACATCCATTATAACATTCTAACATCATTTATAACATTCTAGCATACATTATAACATTCTAATATACATTCTAACATCCAATAAAACATTCTAACATACATTATAACAATCTAATATACTTTCTAACATCCAATATAACATTCTAACATACATTATAACATTCTAATATACATTCTAACATCAATTATAACATTCTAACATCCATAATAACATTCTAACATACATTCTAACATTCTAATATACATTCTAACATCCATTATAACATTCTAACATACATTCAAAACATTCTGATATACATTCTAACATCCATTATAACATTCTAACATACTTTTTAACATTCTAGTATACATTCTAAAATCAATTATAACATTCTAACATCCATTTTAACATTCTAATAAACATTATAACATCCATTATAATATTCTAACATCCATTATAACATTCTAATATACATTCTAATATCCATTATAACATTCTAACATACATTCTAACATTCTAATATACATTCTAACATCCATTATAACATTCTAACATACTTTTTAACATTCTGATATACATTCTAAAATCAATTATAACATTCTAACATCCATTTTAACATTCTAATATACATGATAACATCCATTATAATAATCTAACATCCATTATAATATTCTAACATCCATTATAACATTCTAATATACATTCTAACATCCATTATAACATTCTAACATACATTATAATATTCTAATATACATTCTAACAAGCATTCTAACATACATTATAACATTCTAATATACATTATAACATCCATTCTAACATTCTAACATCCATTATAACATTCTAATATTCATTATAACATCCATTATAACATTCTAACATCCATTGTAACATTCTAACATACATTATAACATTCTAATATACATTCTAACATCCATTATAACATTCTAACATACTTTTTAACATTCTAGTATACATTCTAAAATCAATTATAACATTCTAACATCCATTTTAACATTCTAATAAACATTATAACATCCATTATAATATTCTAACATCCATTATAACATTCTAATATACATTCTAATATCCATTATAACATTCTAACATACATTCTAACATTCTAATATACATTCTAACATCCATTATAACATTCTAACATACTTTTTAACATTCTGATATACATTCTAAAATCAATTATAACATTCTAACATCCATTTTAACATTCTAATATACATGATAACATCCATTATAATAATCTAACATCCATTATAATATTCTAACATCCATTATAACATTCTAATATACATTCTAACATCCATTATAACATTCTAACATACATTATAATATTCTAATATACATTCTAACAAGCATTCTAACATACATTATAACATTCTAATATACATTATAACATCCATTATAACATTCTAACATCCATTCTAACATTCTAATATTCATTATAAAATCCTTTATAACATTCTATCATCCTTTGTAACATTCTAACATTCATAATAACATTCTAATATACATTCTAACATCCATTATAACATTCTAACATACATTATAACATTGTAACATACATTATAACATTCTAATATACATTCTAACATCCATTATAACATTCGAACATACATTATTACAATCTAAAATACATTATAACATTCTAGTATACATTATAACATCCATTATAACATTGTAACATACATTATAACATTGTAACATACATTATAACATTCTAATATACATTCTAACATCTTTTATAACATTCTAACATACATTATAACTTTCTAATATACATTCTAACATCCATTATAACATTCCAACATCCATAATAACATTCTAACATACATTCTACCATTATAATATACATTCTAACATCCATTATAACATTCTAACATCATTTATAACATTCTAGCATACATTATAACATTCTAATATACATTCTAACATTAAATAAAACATTCTAACATACATTATAACAATCTAATATACTTTCTAACATCCAATATAACATTCTAACATACATTATAACATTCTAATATACATTCTAACATCAATTATAACATTCTAACATCCATAATAACATTCTAACATACATTCTAACATTCTAATATACATTCTAACATCCATTATAACATTCTAACATACATTCAAACATTCTGATATACATTCTAACATCCATTATAACATTCTAACATACTTTTTAACATTCTAGTATACATTCTAAAATCAATTATAACATTCTAACATCCATTTTAACATTCTAATAAACATTATAACATCCATTATAATATTCTAACATCCATTATAACATTCTAATATACATTCTAACATCCATTATAACATTCTAACATACATTATAACATTGTAACATACATTATAACATTCTAATATACATTCTAACATCCATTATAACATTCGAACATACATTATTACAATCTAAAATACATTATAACATTCTAGTATACATTATAACATCCATTATAACATTCTAACATACATTATAACATTGTAAAATACATTATAACATTCTAATATACATTCTAACATCTATTATAACATTCTAACATACATTATAACAATCTAAAATACATTTTAACATCCAAAATATCATTCTAACATACATTATAACTTTCTAATATACATTCTAACATCCATTATAACATTCCAACATCCATAATAACATTCTAACATACATTCTAACATTATAATATACATTCTAACATCCATTATAACATTCTAACATCATTTATAACATTCTAGCATACATTATAACATTCTAATATACATTCTAACATCCAATAAAACATTCTAACATACATTATAACAATCTAATATACTTTCTAACATCCAATATAACATTCTAACATACATTATAACATTCTAATATACATTCTAACATCAATTATAACATTCTAACATCCATAATAACATTCTAACATACATTCTAACATTCTAATATACATTCTAACATCCATTATAACATTCTAACATACATTCAAAACATTCTGATATACATTCTAACATCCATTATAACATTCTAACATACTTTTTAACATTCTAGTATACATTCTAAAATCAATTATAACATTCTAACATCCATTTTAACATTCTAATAAACATTATAACATCCATTATAATATTCTAACATCCATTATAACATTCTAATATACATTCTAATATCCATTATAACATTCTAACATACATTCTAACATTCTAATATACATTCTAACATCCATTATAACATTCTAACATACTTTTTAACATTCTGATATACATTCTAAAATCAATTATAACATTCTAACATCCATTTTAACATTCTAATATACATGATAACATCCATTATAATAATCTAACATCCATTATAATATTCTAACATCCATTATAACATTCTAATATACATTCTAACATCCATTATAACATTCTAACATACATTATAATATTCTAATATACATTCTAACAAGCATTCTAACATACATTATAACATTCTAATATACATTATAACATCCATTCTAACATTCTAACATCCATTCTAACATTCTAATATTCATTATAAAATCCTTTATAACATTCTATCATCCATTGTAACATTCTAACATACATAATAACATTCTAATATACATTCTAACATCCATTATAACATTCTAACATACATTATAACATTGTAACATACATTATAACATTCTAATATACATTCTAACATCCATTATAACATTCGAACATACATTATTACAATCTAAAATACATTATAACATTCTAGTATACATTATAACATCCATTATAACATTCTAACATACATTATAACATTGTAACATACATTATAACATTCTAATATACATTCTAACATCCATTATAACATTCGAACATACATTATTACAATCTAAAATACATTATAACATTCTAGTATACATTTTAACATCCAAAATAACATTCTAACATACATTATAACTTTCTAATATACATTCTAACATCCATTATAACATTCTAATATCCATAATAACATTCTAACATACATTCTAACATTTTAATATACTTTCTAACATCCATTATAACATTCTAACATCATTTATAACATTCTAACATACATTATAACATTCTAATATACATTCTAACATCCAATATAACATTCTAACATACATTATAACATTCTAATAGACATTATAACATCCATTCTAACATTCTAACATACATTATAACATTCTAATATACATTCTAACATCCAATATAACATTCTAACATACATTATAACAATCTAATATACATTCTAACATCCATTATAACATTCTAACATACATTACAACATTATAATATACATTCTAACATCAATTATAACATTCTAACATCCATAATAACATTCTAACATACATTCTAACATTCTAATATACATTGTAACATCCATTATAACATTCAAACATACATTCTAACATTCTAATATACATTCTAACATCAATTATAACATTCTAACATACTTTTTAACATTCTAATATACATTCTAAAATCAATTATAACATTCAAACATCCATTTTAACATTCTAATATACATTATAACATCCATTATAATATTCTAACATCCATTATAATATTCTAACATCCATTATAACATTCTAATATACATTCTAACATCCATTATAACATTCTAACATACATTATAATATTCTAATATACATTCTATCATGCTTTCTATCATACATTATAACATTCTAATATACATACTAACATCCATTATAACATTCTAACATCCATTCTTACATTCTAATATTCATTATAACATCCATTATAACATTCTAACATCCATTATAACATGCTAACATACATTATAACATTCTAATATACATTCTAATATCCATTATAACATTCTAACATCCATTATAACATTGTAACATACATTATAACATTCTAATAGACATTCTAACATCCATTATAACATTGTAACATACATTATAACATTCTATTGTACATTCTAACATCCATTATAACATTCTAACATCCATTATAACATTGTAACATACATTATAACAATCTAATATACATTCTAACATCCATTATTACATTCGAACATACATTATTACAATCTAAAATACATTATAACATTCTAGTATACATTATAACATCCAATATAACATTCTAACATACATTATAACATTGTAACATACATTATAACATTCTAATATACATTCTAACATCCAATATAACATTCTAACATACATTATAACAATTTAATATACATTCTAATATCCAATATAACATTCTAACATACATTATAACATTCTAATATACATTTTAACATCAATTATAACATTCTAACATCCATAATAACATTCTAACATACATTCTAAAATTCTAATATACATTCTAACATCCATTATAACATTCTAACATACATTCTAACATCCATTATAACATTCTAACATACTTTTTAACATTCTAATATACATTCTAAAATCAATTCTAACATTCTAACATCCATTTTAACATTCTAATATACATTATAACATCCATTATAATATTCTAACATCCATTATAATATTCTAACATCCATTATAACATTCTAATATACATTCTAACATCCATTATAACATTCTAACATACATTATAATATTCTAATATACATTCTAACATGCATTCTAACATACATTATAACATTCTAATATACATTATAACATCCATTATAACATTCTAACATCCATTCTAACATTCTAATATTCATTATAACATCCATTATAACATTCTAACATCCATTGTAACATTCTAACATACATTCTAACATTCTAATATACATTATAACATTCTAGTATACATTATAACATCCAAATTAACATTCTAACATACATTATAACATTGTAACATACATTATAACATTCTAATATACATTCTAACATCCAATATAACATTCTAACATACATTATAACAATTTAATATACATTCTAATATCCAATATAACATTCTAACATACATTATAACATTCTAATATACATTTTAACATCAATTATAACATTCTAACATCCATAATAACATTCTAACATACATTCTAAAATTCTAATATACATTCTATCATCCATTATAACATTCTAACATACATTCTAACATCCATTATAACATTCTAACATACTTTTTAACATTCTAATATACATTCTAAAATCAATTCTAACATTCTAACATCCGTTTTAACATTCTAATATACATTATAACATCCATTATAATATTCTAACATCCATTATAACATTCTAATATACATTCTAACATCCATTATAACATTCTAACATACATTATAATATTCTAATATACATTCTAACATGCATTCTAACATACATTATAACATTCTAATATACATTATAACATCCATTATAACATTCTAACATCCATTCTAACATTCTAACATACATTATAACATTCTAATATACATTCTAACATCCATTATAACATTCTAACATACATTATAACATTGTAACTTACATTATAACATTCTAATATACATTCTAACATCCATTATAACATTCAAACATACATTATTACAATCTAAAATACATTATAACATTCTAGTATACATTATAACATCCATTATAACATTCTAACATACATTATAACATTGTAAAATACATTATAACATTGTAAAATACATTATAACATTCTAATATACATTCTAACATCTATTATAACATTCTAACATACATTATAACAATCTAAAATACATTTTAACATCCAAAATAACATTCTAACATACATTATAACTTTCTAATATACATTCTAACATCCATTATAACATTCCAACATCCATAATAACATTCTAACATACATTCTAACATTATAATATACATTCTAACATCCATTATAACATTCTAACATCATTTATAACATTCTAGCATACATTATAACATTCTAATATACATTCTAACATCCAATAAAACATTCTAACATACATTATAACAATCTAATATACATTCTAACATCCAATATAACATTCTAATATACATTCTAACATCCATTATAACATTGTAACATACATTATAACATTCTATTGTACATTCTAACATCCATTATAACATTCTAACATCCATTATAACATTGTAACATACATTATAACAATCTAATATACATTCTAACATCCATTATTACATTCGAACATACATTATTACAATCTAAAATACATTATAACATTCTAGTATACATTATAACATCCAATATAACA
The DNA here is from genome assembly GCA_031769625.1 of Taudactylus pleione. Lineage (NCBI taxonomy): Eukaryota > Metazoa > Chordata > Amphibia > Anura > Myobatrachidae > Taudactylus > Taudactylus pleione. The sequence continues at coordinate 175,156 of JAUIMM010002746.1, forward strand.
TTCTAACATACATTATAACATTGTAACATACATTATAACATTCTAATATACATTCTAACATCCAATATAACATTCTAACATACATTATAACAATTTAATATACATTCTAATATCCAATATAACATTCTAACATACATTATAACATTCTAATATACATTTTAACATCAATTATAACATTCTAACATCCATAATAACATTCTAACATACATTCTAAAATTCTAATATACATTCTAACATCCATTATAACATTCTAACATACATTCTAACATCCATTATAACATTCTAACATACTTTTTAACATTCTAATATACATTCTAAAATCAATTCTAACATTCTAACATCCATTTTAACATTCTAATATACATTATAACATCCATTATAATATTCTAACATCCATTATAACATTCTAATATACATTCTAACATCCATTATAACATTCTAACATACATTATAATATTCTAATATACATTCTAACATGCATTCTAACATACATTATAACATTCTAATATACATTATAACATCCATTATAACATTCTAACATCCATTCTAACATTCTAACATACATTATAACATTCTAATATACATTCTAACATCCATTATAACATTCTAACATACATTATAACATTGTAACTTACATTATAACATTCTAATATACATTCTAACATCCATTATAACATTCAAACATACATTATTACAATCTAAAATACATTATAACATTCTAGTATACATTATAACATCCATTATAACATTCTAACATACATTATAACATTGTAAAATACATTATAACATTGTAAAATACATTATAACATTCTAATATACATTCTAACATCTATTATAACATTCTAACATACATTATAACAATCTAAAATACATTTTAACATCCAAAATAACATTCTAACATACATTATAACTTTCTAATATACATTCTAACATCCATTATAACATTCCAACATCCATAATAACATTCTAACATACATTCTAACATTATAATATACATTCTAACATCCATTATAACATTCTAACATCATTTATAACATTCTAGCATACATTATAACATTCTAATATACATTCTAACATCCAATAAAACATTCTAACATACATTATAACAATCTAATATACATTCTAACATCCAATATAACATTCTAACATACATTATAACATTCTAATATACATTCTAACATCAATTATAACATTCTAACATCCATAATAACATTCTAACATACATTCTAACATTCTAATATACATTCTAACATCAATTATAACATTCTAACATACATTCAAACATTCTAATATACATTCTAACATCCATTATAACATTCTAACATACTTTTTAACATTCTAGTATACATTCTAAAATCAATTCTAACATTCTAACATCCATTTTAACATTCTAATATACATTATAACATCCATTATAATATTCTAACATCCATTATAACATTCTAATATACATTCTAACATCCATTATAACATTCTAACATACATTATAATATTCTAATATACATTCTAACATGCATTCTAACATACATTATAACATTCTAATATACATTATAACATCCATTATAACATTCTAACATCCATTCTAACATTCTAACATACATTATAACATTCTAATATACATTCTAACATCCATTATAACATTCTAACATACATTATAACATTGTAACTTACATTATAACATTCTAATATACATTCTAACATCCATTATAACATTCAAACATACATTATTACAATCTAAAATACATTATAACATTCTAGTATACATTATAACATCCATTATAACATTCTAACATACATTATAACATTGTAAAATACATTATAACATTGTAAAATACATTATAACATTCTAATATACATTCTAACATCTATTATAACATTCTAACATACATTATAACAATCTAAAATACATTTTAACATCCAAAATAACATTCTAACATACATTATAACTTTCTAATATACATTCTAACATCCATTATAACATTCCAACATCCATAATAACATTCTAACATACATTCTAACATTATAATATACATTCTAACATCCATTATAACATTCTAACATCATTTATAACATTCTAGCATACATTATAACATTCTAATATACATTCTAACATCCAATAAAACATTCTAACATACATTATAACAATCTAATATACATTCTAACATCCAATATAACATTCTAACATACATTATAACATTCTAATATACATTCTAACATCAATTATAACATTCTAACATCCATAATAACATTCTAACATACATTCTAACATTCTAATATACATTCTAACATCAATTATAACATTCTAACATACATTCAAACATTCTAATATACATTCTAACATCCATTATAACATTCTAACATACTTTTTAACATTCTAGTATACATTCTAAAATCAATTATAACATTCTAACATCCATTTTAACATTCTAATAAACATTATAACATCCTTTATAATATTCTAACATCCATTATAACATTCTAATATACATTCTAATATCCATTATAACATTCTAACATACATTATAACATTCTAATATACATTATAACATCCATTATAACATTCTAACATCCATTCCATCATTCTATTATACATTAAAACATCCATTCTAACATTCTAACATCAATTCTAACATCCATTCTAACATTCTAACATCCATAATAACATTCTAACATACATAATAACATTCTAATATACATTCTAACATCCATTCTCACATTCTAACATCCATTATAACATTCTAATATACATTATAACATTCTAATAGACATTATAACATCCATTATAACATTCTAACATACATTATAACATTCTAATATACATTCTAACATCCAATATAACATTCTAACATACATTATAACAATCTAATATACATTCTAACATCCATTATAACATTCTAACATACATTATAACATTCTAATATACATTCTAACATCAATTATAACATTCTAACATCCATAATAACATTCTAACATACATTCTAACATTCTAATATACATTCTAACATCCATTATAACATTCTAACATACATTCTAACATTCTAATATACATTCTAACATCAATTATAACATTCTAACATACTTTTTAACATTCTAATATACATTCTAAAATCAATTATAACATTCTAACATACATTTTAACATTCTAATATACATTATAACATCCATTATAATATTCTAACATCCATTATAATATTCTAACATCCATTATAACATTCTAATATACATTCTTACATCCATTATAACATTCTAACATACATTATAAAATTCTAGTATACATTCTATCATGCTTTCTAGCATACATTATAACATTCTAATATACATTATAACATCCTTTATAAAATTCTAACATCCATTCTTACATTCTAATATTCATTATAACATCCATTATAACATTTTAACATCCATTATAACATTCTAACATACATTATAACATTCTAATATACATTCTAACATCCATTATAACATTCTAACATCCATTATAACATTGTAACATACATTATAACATTCTAATATACATTCTAACATCCATTATAACATTCTAACATACATTACAACATTCTAATATACATTCTAACATCCATTATAACATTCTAACATCCATTATAACATTCTAACATATATTATAACATTCTAATATACATTATAACATCCATTATAACATTCTAACATCCATTATAACATTGTAACATACATTATAACATTCTAATATACATTCTAACATCCATTATAACATTCTAACATCCATTATAACATTCTAACATACATTATAACATTCTAATATATATTATAACATCCATTATAATGTTCTAACATCCATTATAACATTCTAACATCCATTATAATATTCTAATATACATTCTAACATCCATTATAACATTCTAAAATACACTAAAACATTCTAATATACATTCTAACATGCATTATAACATTCTAACATACATTATAACATTCTAATATACATTATAACATCCATTATAACATTCTAACATCCATTCTAACATTCTAATATTCATTATAACATCCATTATAACATTCTAACATCCATTGTAACATTCTAACATACATTATAACATTCTAATGTACATTATAACATTCTAGTATACATTATAACATCCAATATAACATTCTAACATACATTATAACATTGTAACATACATTATAACATTCTAATATACATTCTAACATCCAATATAACATTCTAACATACATTATAACATTCTAATATACATTTTAACATCAATTATAACATTCTAACATCCATAATAACATTCTAACATACATTCTAAAATTCTAATATACATTCTAACATCCATTATAACATTCTAACATACATTCTAACATCCATTATAACATTCTAACATACTTTTTAACATTCTAATATACATTCTAAAATCAATTCTAACATTCTAACATCCATTTTAACATTCTAATATACATTATAACATCCATTATAATATTCTAACATCCATTATAACATTCTAATATACATTCTAACATCCATTATAACATTCTAACATACATTATAATATTCTAATATACATTCTAACATGCATTCTAACATACATTATAACATTCTAATATACATTATAACATCCATTATAACATTCTAACATCCATTCTAACATTCTAATATTCATTATAACATCCATTATAACATTCTAACATCCATTGTAACATTCTAACATACATTATAACATTCTAATATACATTCTAACATCCATTATAACATTCTAACATACATTATAACATTGTAACTTACATTATAACATTCTAATATACATTCTAACATCCATTATAACATTCAAACATACATTATTACAATCTAAAATACATTATAACATTCTAGTATACATTATAACATCCATTATTACATTCTAACATACATTATAACATTGTAAAATACATTATAACATTGTAAAATACATTATAACATTCTAATATACATTCTAACATCTATTATAACATTCTAACATACATTATAACAATCTAAAATACATTTTAACATCCAAAATAACATTCTAACATACATTATAACTTTCTAATATACATTCTAACATCCATTATAACATTCCAACATCCATAATAACATTCTAACATACATTCTAACATTATAATATACATTCTAACATCCATTATAACATTCTAACATCATTTATAACATTCTAGCATACATTATAACATTCTAATATACATTCTAACATCCAATAAAACATTCTAACATACATTATAACAATCTAATATACATTCTAACATCCAATATAACATTCTAACATACATTATAACATTCTAATATACATTCTAACATCAATTATAACATTCTAACATCCATAATAACATTCTAACATACATTCTAACATTCTAATATACATTCTAACATCAATTATAACATTCTAACATACATTCAAACATTCTAATATACATTCTAACATCCATTATAACATTCTAACATACTTTTTAACATTCTAGTATACATTCTAAAATCAATTATAACATTCTAACATCCATTTTAACATTCTAATAAACATTATAACATCCATTATAATATTCTAACATACATTATAACATTCTAATATACATTCTAATATCCATTATAACATTCTAACATACATTATAACATTCTAATATACATTATAACATCCATTATAACATTCTAACATCCATTCCATCATTCTATTATACATTAAAACATCCATTCTAACATTCTAACATCAATTCTAACATCCATTCTAACATTCTAACATCCATAATAACATTCTAACATACATAATAACATTCTAATATACATTCTAACATCCATTCTATCATTCTAACATTCATTATAACATTCTAATATACATTATAACATTCTAATAGACATTATAACATCCATTATAACATTCTAACATACATTATAACATTCTAATATACATTCTAACATCCAATATAACATTCTAACATACATTATAACAATCTAATATACATTCTAACATCCATTATAACATTCTAACATACATTATAACATTCTAATATACATTCTAACATCAATTATAACATTCTAACATCCATAATAACATTCTAACATACATTCTAACATTCTAATATACATTCTAACATCCATTATAACATTCTAACATACATTCTAACATTCTAATATACATTCTAACATCAATTATAACATTCTAACATACTTTTTAACATTCTAATATACATTCTAAAATCAATTATAACATTCTAACATCCATTTTAACATTCTAATATACATTATAACATCCATTATAATATTCTAACATCCATTATAATATTCTAACATCAATTATAACATTCTAATATATATTCTTACATCCATTATAACATTCTAACATACATTATAATATTCTAGTATACATTCTATCATGCTTTCTAGCATACATTATAACATTCTAATATACATTATAACATCCTTTATAACATTCTAACATCCATTCTTACATTCTAATATTCATTATAACATCCATTATAACATTTTAACATCCATTATAACATTCTAACATACATTATAACATTCTAATATACATTCTAACATCCATTATAACATTCTAACATCCATTATAACATTGTAACATACATTATAACATTCTAATATACATTCTAACATCCATTATAACATTCTAACATACATTACAACATTCTAATATACATTCTAACATCCATTATAACATTCTAACATCCATTATAACATTCTAACATACATTATAACATTCTAATATACATTATAACATCCATTATAACATTCTAACATCCATTATAACATTGTAACATACATTATAACATTCTAATATACATTCTAACATCCATTATAACATTCTAACATCCATTATAACATTCTAACATACATTATAACATTCTAATATATATTATAACATCCATTATAATGTTCTAACATCCATTATAACATTCTAACATCCATTATAATATTCTAATATACATTCTAACATCCATTATAACATTCTAAAATACACTAAAACATTCTAATATACATTCTAACATGCATTCTAACATACATTATAACATTCTAATTTACATTCTAACATCCATTATAACATTCTAATATACATTATAACATTCTAATAGACATTATAACATCCATTATAACATTATAACATACATTATAACATTCTAGTATACGTTCTAATATCCATTCTAACATTCTAACATACATTCTAACATTCTAATATACATTCTAACATCCATTATAACATTCTAACATACATTATAACAATCTAATATACATTCTAACATACATTACAACATTCTAATATACATTCTAACATACATTATAACATTCTAGTATACATTATAACATCCATTATAACATTCTAACATACATTATAACATTGTAACATACATTATAACATTATAATATACATTCTAACATCTATTATAACATTCTAACATACATTATAACAATCTAAAATACATTCTAACATCCAAAATAACATTCTAACATACATTATAACTTTCTAATATACATTCTAACATCCATTATAACATTATAACATCCATAATAACATTCTAACATACATTCTAACATTCTAATATTCATTCTAACATCCATTATAACATTCTAACATCCATTATAACATCCTAACATACATTATAACATTCTAATATACATTTTAACATCCATTATAACATTCTAACATCCATTCTATCATTCTAATATACATTAAAACATCCATTCTAACATTCTAACATCAATTCTAACATCCATTCTAACATTCTAACATCCATAATAACATTCTAACATACATAATAACATTCTAATATACATTCTAACATCCATTCTAACATTCTAACATCCATTATAACATTCTAATATACATTATAACATTCTAATAGACATTATAACATCCATTATAACATTCTAACATACATTATAACATTCTAATATACATTCTAACATCCAATATAACATTCTAACATACATTATAACAATCTAATATACATTCTAACATCCATTATAACATTCTAACATACATTATAACATTCTAATATACATTCTAACATCAATTATAACATTCTAACATCCATAATAACATTCTAACATACATTCTAACATTCTAATATACATTCTAACATCCATTATAACATTCTAACATACATTCTAACATTCTAATATACATTCTAACATCAATTATAACATTCTAACATACTTTTTAACATTCTAATATACATTCTAAAATCAATTATAACATTCTAACATCCATTTTAACATTCTAATATACATTATAACATCCATTATAATATTCTAACATCCATTATAATATTCTAACATCCATTATAACATTCTAATATACATTCTTACATCCATTATAACATTCTAACATACATTATAATATTCTAGTATACATTCTATCATGCTTTCTAGCATACATTATAACATTCTAATATACATTATAACATCCTTTATAACATTCTAACATCCATTCTTACATTCTAATATTCATTATAACATCCATTATAACATTTTAACATCCATTATAACATTCTAACATACATTATAACATTCTAATATACATTCTAACATCCATTATAACATTCTAACATCCATTATAACATTGTAACATACATTATAACATTCTAATATACATTCTAACATCCATTATAACATTCTAACATACATTACAACATTCTAATATACATTCTAACATCCATTATAACATTCTAACATCCATTATAACATTCTAACATACATTATAACATTCTAATATACATTATAACATCCATTATAACATTCTAACATCCATTATAACATTGTAACATACATTATAACATTCTAATATACATTCTAACATCCATTATAACATTCTAACATCCATTATAACATTCTAACATACATTATAACATTCTAATATATATTATAACATCCATTATAATGTTCTAACATCCATTATAACATTCTAACATCCATTATAATATTCTAATATACATTCTAACATCCAATATAACATTCTAAAATACACTAAAACATTCTAATATACATTCTAACATGCATTCTAACATACATTATAACATTCTAATTTACATTCTAACATCCATTATAACATTCTAATATACATTATAACATTCTAATAGACATTATAACATCCATTATAACATTATAACATACATTATAACATTCTAGTATACGTTCTAATATCCATTCTAACATTCTAACATACATTATAACATTCTAATATACATTCTAACATCCATTATAACATTCTAACATACATTATAACAATCTAATATACATTCTAACATACATTACAACATTCTAATATACATTCTAACATACATTATAACATTCTAGTATACATTATAACATCCATTATAACATTCTAACATACATTATAACATTGTAACATACATTATAACATTCTAATATACATTCTAACATCTATTATAACATTCTAACATACATTATAACAATCTAAAATACATTCTAACATCCAAAATAACATTCTAACATACATTATAACTTTCTAATATACATTATAACATCCATTATAACATTCTAACATCCATAATAACATTCTAACATACATTCTAACATTCTAATATTCATTCTAACATCCATTATAACATTCTAACATCCATTATAACATCCTAACATACATTATAACATTCTAATATACATTTTAACATCCATTATAACATTCTAACATACATTCTAACAATCTAATATACATTCTAACATAAATTATAACATTCTAACATACATTATAACATACTAATATACATTCTAACATTAATTATTACATTCTAACATCCATAATAACATTCTAACATACATTCTAACATCCTAATATACATTCTAACATCCATTATAACATTCTAACTTACATTCTAACATTCTTATATACATTCTAACATCCAATATAACATTCTAACATACTTTTTAACATTCTGATATACATTCTAAAATCAATTATAACATTCTAACATCCATTTTAACATTCTAATATACATGATAACATCCATTATAATAATCTAACATCCATTATAATATTCTAACATCCCTTATAACATTCTAATATACATTCTAACATCCATTATAACATTCTAACATACATTATAATATTCTAATATACATTCTAACATGCATTATAACATACATTATAACATTCTAATATACATTATAACATCCATTATAACATTCTAACATCCATTCTAACATTCTAATATTCATTATAAAATCCTTTATAACATTCTATCATCCATTGTAACATTCTAACATACATAATAACATTCTAATATACATTCTAACATCCATTATAACATTCTAACAAACATTATAACATTGTAACATACATTATAACATTCTAAAATACATTCTAACATCCATTATAACATTCGAACATACATTATTACAATCTAAAATACGTTATAACATTCTAGTATACATTATAACATCCATTATAACAATCTAACATACATTATAACATTGTAACATACATTATAACATTCTAATATACATTCTAACATCTTTTATAACATTCTAACATACATTATAACAATCTAAAATACATTTTAATATCCAAAATAACATTCTAACATACATTATAACTTTCTAATATACATTCTAACATCCATTATAACATTCTAATATCCATAATAACATTCTAACATACATTCTAACATTATAATATACTTTCTAACATCCATTATAACATTCTAACATCCTTTATAACATTCTAACATACATTATAACATTCTAATATACATTCTAACATCCAATATAACATTCTAACATACATTATAACAATCTAATATACATTCTAATATCCAATATAACATTCTAACATACATTCTAACATTCTAATATACATTCTAACATCAATTCTAACATTCTAACATCCATAATAACATTCTAACATACATTCTAACATTCTAATATACATTCTAACATCCATTATAACATTCTAACATACATTCTAACATTCTAATATACATTCTAACATCCATTATAACATTCTAACATACTTTTTAACATTCTAATATACATTCTAAAATCAATTATAACATTCTAACATCCATTTTAACATTCTAATATACATTATAACTAGGGATGTGCAGGCTCGGTTCTACTCGGTTCCGTTCGGTTCTTTTTACCGGATCTTATTGGGTTTCAGCTGTCACGAGTTTTGGATAGCCAATAAGATTCGGTAAAAAGAACCGAACGGAACCGAGTAGAACCGAGCCTGCACATCCCTAATTATAACATCCATTATAATATTCTAACATCCATTATAACATTCTAATATACATTCTAATATCCATTATAACATTCTAACATACATTATAACATTCTAATATACATTATAACATCCATTCTAACATTCTAACATCCATTCTATCATTCTAATATACATTAAAACATCCATTCTAACATTCTATCATCAATTCTAACATCCATTCTAACATTCTAACATCCATAATAACATTCTAACATACATTATAACAATCTAATATACATTCTAATATCCAATATAACATTCTAACATACATTCTAACATTCTAATATACATTCTAACATCAATTCTAACATTCTAACATCCATAATAACATTCTAACATACATTTTAACATTCTAATATACATTCTAACATCCATTATAACATTCTAACATACATTCTAACATTCTAATATACATTCTAACATCCATTATAACATTCTAACATACTTTTTAACATTCTAATATACATTCTAAAATCAATTATAACATTCTAACATCCATTTTAACATTCTAATATACATTATAACATCCATTATAATATTCTAACATCCATTATAACATTCTAATATACATTCTAATATCCATTATAACATTCTAACATACAATATAACATTCTAATATACATTATAACATCCATTCTAACATTCTAACATCCATTCTATCATTCTAATATACATTAAAACATCCATTCTAACATTCTATCATCAATTCTAACATCCATTCTAACATTCTAACATCCATAATAACATTCTAACATACATTATAACATTCTAATATAAATTCTAACATCCATTATAACATTCTAACATCCATTATAACATTCTAATATACATTATAACATTCTAATAAACATTATAACATCCATTATAACATTCTAACATACATTATAACATTCTAATATACATTCTAACATCCAATATAACATTCTAACATACATTATAACAATCTAATATACATTCTAACATCCATTATAACATTCTAAGATACATTACAACATTCTAATATACATTCTAACATCAATTATAACATTCTAACATTCATAATAACATTCTAACATACATTCTAACATTCTAATATACATTCTAACATCCATTATAACATTCAAACATACATTCTAACATTCTAATATACATTCTAACATCAATTATAACATTCTAACATACTTTTTAACATTCTAATATACATTCTAAAATCAATTATAACATTCAAACATCCATTTTAACATTCTAATATACATTATAACATCCATTATAATATTCTAACATCCATTATAACATTCTAATATACATTCTAATATCCATTATAACATTCTAACATACATTATAACATTCTAATATACATTATAACATCCATTCTAACATTCTAACATCCATTCTATCATTCTAATATACATTAAAACATCCATTCTAACATTCTATCATCAATTCTAACATCCATTCTAACATTCTAACATCCATAATAACATTATAACATACATTATAACATTCTAATATACATTCTAACATCCATTATAACATTCTAATATACATTATAACATTCTAATAGACATTATAACATCCATTATAACATTCTAACATACATTATAACATTCTAATATACATTCTAACATCCAATATAACATTCTAACATACATTATAACAATCTAATATACATTCTAACATCCATTATAACATTCTAACATACATTACAACATTCTAATATACATTCTAACATCAATTATAGCATTCTAACATCCATAATAACATTCTAACATACATTCTAACATTCTAATATACATTGTAACATCCATTATAACATTCAAACATACATTCTAACATTCAAATATACATTCTAACATCAATTATAACATTCAAACATCCATTTTAACATTCTAATATACATTATAACATCCATTATAATATTCTAACATCCATTATAACATTCTAACATACATTCTAACATTCTAATATACATTGTAACATCCATTATAACATTCTAACATACTTTTTAACATTCTAATGTACATTCTAAAATCAATTATAACATTCAAACATCCATTTTAACATTCTAATATACATTATAACATCCATTATAATATTCTAACATCCATTATAATATTCTAACATCCATTATAACATTCTAATATACATTCTAACATCCATTATAACATTCTAACATACATTATAACATTCTAATATACATTCTAACATCCATTATAACATTCTAACATCCATTCTTACATTCTAATATTCATTATAACATCCATTATAACATTCTAACATCCATTATAACATGCTAACATACATTATAACATTCTAATATACATTCTAATATCCATTATAACATTCTAGCATCCATTATAACATTGTAACATACATTATAACATTCTAATAGACATTCTAACATCCATTATAACATTGTAACATACATTATAACATTCTATTGTACATTCTAACATCCATTATAACATTCTAACATCCATTATAACATTGTAACATACATTACAACAATCTAATATACATTCTAACATCCATTATTACATTTGAACATACATTATTACAATCTAAAATACATTATAACATTCTAGTATACATTCTAACATCCAATATGACATTCTAACATACATTATAACATTGTAACATACATTATAACATTCTAATATACATTCTAACATCTATTATAACATTCTAACATACATTATAACAATCTAAAATACATTTTAACATCCAAAATAACATTCTAACATACATTATAACTTTCTAATATACATTCTAACATCCATTATAACATTCTAACATCCATAATAACATTCTAACATACATTCTAACATTATAATATACATTCTAACATTCATTATAACATTCTAACATCCTTTATAACATTATAACATACATTATAACATTCTAATATACATTCTAACATCCAATATAACATTCTAACATACATTATAACAATTTAATATACATTCTAATATCCAATATATCATTCTAACATACATTATAACATTCTAATATACATTTTAACATCAATTATAACATTCTAACATCCATAATAACATTCTAACATACATTCTAACATTCTAATATACATTCTAACATCCATTATAACATTCTAACATACATTCTAACATCCATTATAACATTCTAACATACTTTTTAACATTCTAATATACATTCTAAAATCAATTCTAACATTCTAACATCCATTTTAACATTCTAATATACATTATAACATCCATTATAATATTCTAACATCCATTATAATATTCTAACATCCATTATAACATTCTAATATACATTCTAACATCCATTATAACTTTCTAACATCCATTCTATCATTCTAATATACATTAAAACATCCATTTTAACCTTCTAACATCAATTCTAACATCCATTCTAACATTCTAACATCCATAATAACATTCTAACATACATAATAACATTCTAATATACATTCTAACATCCATTCTAACATTCTAACATCCATTATAACATTCTAATATACATTCTAACATTCTAATAGACATTATAACATCCATTATAACATTCTAACATACATTATAACATTCTAATATACATTCTAACATCCAATATAACATTCTAACATACATTATAACAATCTAATATACATTCTAACATCCATTATAACATTCTAACATACATTATAACATTCTAATATACATTCTAACATCAATTATAACATTCTAACATCCATAATAACATTCTAACATACATTCTAACATTCTAATATACATTCTAACATCCATTATAACATTCTAACATACATTCTAACATTCTAATATACATTCTAACATCAATTATAACATTCTAACATACTTTTTAACATTCTAATATACATTCTAAAATCAATTATAACATTCTAACATCCATTTTAACATTCTAATATACATTATAACATCCATTATAATATTCTAACATCCATTATAATATTCTAACATCCATTATAACATTCTAATATACATTCTAACATCCATTATAACATTCTAACATACATTATAATATTCTAGTATACATTCTATCATGCTTTCTAGCATACATTATAACATTCTAATATACATTATAACATCCTTTATAACATTCTAACATCCATTCTTACATTCTAATATTCATTATAACATCCATTATAACATTTTAACATCCATTATAACATTCTAACATACATTATAACATTCTAATATACATTCTAACATCCATTATAACATTCTAACATCCATTATAACATTGTAACATACATTATAACATTCTAATATACATTCTAACATCCATTATAACATTCTAACATACATTACAACATTCTAATATACATTCTAACATCCATTATAACATTCTAACATACATTATAACATTCTAATATACATTATAACATCCATTATAACATTCTAACATCCATTATAACATTGTAACATACATTATAACATTCTAATATACATTCTAACATCCATTATAACATTCTAACATCCATTATAACATTCTAACATACATTATAACATTCTAATATATATTATAACATCCATTATAATGTTCTAACATCCATTATAACATTCTAACATCCATTATAATATTCTAATATACATTCTAACATCCATTATAACATTCTAAAATACACTAAAACATTCTAATATACATTCTAACATGCATTCTAACATACATTATAACAATCTAATTTACATTCTAACATCCATTATAACATTCTAATATACATTATAACATTCTAATAGACATTATAACATCCATTATAACATTATAACATACATTATAACATTCTAGTATACGTTATAATATCCATTCTAACATTCTAACATACATTATAACATTCTAATATACATTCTAACATCCATTATAACATTCTAACATACATTATAACAATCTAATATACATTCTAACAAACATTACAACATTCTAATATACATTCTAACATACATTATAACATTCTAGTATACATTATAACATCCATTATAACATTCTAACATACATTATAACATTGTAACATACATTATAACATTCTAATATACATTCTAACATCTATTATAACACTCTAACATACATTATAACAATCTAAAATACATTCTAACATCCAAAATAACATTCTAACATACATTATAACTTTCTAATATACATTCTAACATCCATTATAACATTCTAACATCCATAATAACATTCTAACATACATTCTAAAATTCTAATATTCATTCTAACATCCATTATAACATTCTAACATCCATTATAACATCCTAACATACATTATAACATTCTAATATACATTTTAACATCCATTATAACATTCTAACATACATTCTAACAATCTAATATACATTCTAACATAAATTATAACATTCTAACATACATTATAACATTCTAATATACATTCTAACATTAATTATTACATTCTAACATCCATAATAACATTCTAACATACATTCTAACATTCTAATATACATTCTAACATCCATTATAACATTCTAACTTACATTCTAACATACTAATATACATTCTAACATCCAATATAACATTCTAACATACTTTTTAACATTCTGATATACATTCTAAAATCAATTATAACATTCTAACATCCATTTTAACATTCTAATATACATGATAACATCCATTATAATAATCTAACATCCATTATAATATTCTAACATCCATTATAACATTCTAATATACATTCTAACATCCATTATAACATTCTAACATACATTATAATATTCTAATATACATTCTAACATGCATTATAACATACATTATAACATTCTAATATACATTATAACATCCATTATAACATTCTAACATCCATTCTAACATTCTAATATTCATTATAAAATCCTTTATAACATTCTATCATCCATTGTAACATTCTAACATACATAATAACATTCTAATATACATTCTAACATCCATTATAACATTCTAACAAACATTATAACATTGTAACATACATTATAACATTCTAATATACATTCTAACATCCATTATAACATTCGAACATACATTATTACAATCTAAAATATGTTATAACATTCTAGTATACATTATATCATCCATTATAACAATCTAACATACATTATAACATTGTAACATACATTATAACATTCTAATATACATTCTAACATCTTTTATAACATTCTAACATACATTATAACAATCTAAAATACATTTTAACATCTAAAATAACATTCTAACATACATTATAACTTTCTAATATACATTCTAACATCCATTATAACATTCTAATATCCATAATAACATTCTAACATACATTCTAACATTATAATATACTTTCTAACATCCATTATAACATTCTAACATCCTTTATAACATTCTAACATACATTATAACATTCTAATATACATTCTAACATCCAATATAACATTCTAACATACATTAAAACAATCTAATATACATTCTAATATCCAATATAACATTCTAACATACATTCTAACATCAATTTTAACATTCTAACATCCATAATAACATTCTAACATACATTCTAACATTCTAATATACATTCTAACATCCATTATAACATTCTAACATACATTCTAACATTCTAATATACATTCTAACATCCATTATAACATTCTAACATACTTTTTAACATTCTAATATACATTCTAAAATCAATTATAACATTCTAACATCCATTTTAACATTCTAATATACATTATAACATCCATTATAATATTCTAACATCCATTATAACATTCTAATATACATTCTAATATCCATTATAACATTCTAACATACATTATAACATTCTAATATACATTATAATATCCATTTTAACATTCTAACATCCATTCTTTCATTCTAATATATATTAAAACATCCATTCTAACATTCTATCATCAATTCTAACATCCATTCTAACATTCTAACATCCATAATAACATTCTAACATACATTATAACATTCTAATTTAAATTCTAACATCCATTATAACATTCTAACATCCATTATAACATTCTAATATACATTATAACATTCTAATAGACATTATAACATCCATTATAACATTCTAACATACAATATAACATTCTAATATACATTCTAACATCCAATATAACATTCTAACATACATTATAACAATCTAATATACATTCTAACATCCATTATAACATTCTAAGATACATTACAACATTCTAATATACATTCTAACATCAATTATAACATTCTAACATCCATAATAACATTCTAACATACATTCTAACATTCTAATATACATTCTAACATCCATTATAACATTCAAACATACATTCTAACATTCTAATATACATTCTAACATCAATTATAACATTCTAACATACTTTTTAACATTCTAATATACATTCTAAAATCAATTATAACATTCAAACATCCATTTTAACATTCTAATATACACTATAACATCCATTATAATATTCTAACATCCATTATAATATTCTAACATCCATTATAACATTCTAATATACATTCTAACATCCATTATAACATTCTAACATACATTATAATATTCTAATATACATTCTATCATGCTTTCTAACTTACATTATAACATTCTAATATACATTATAACATCCATTATAACATTCTAACATCCATTCTTACATTCTAATATTCATTATAACATCCATTATAACATTCTAACATCCATTGTAACATTGTAACATACATTATAACATTCTAATATACATTCTAACATCCATTATAACATTCTAACATCCATTATAACATTGTAACCTACATTATAACATTCTAATAGACATTCTAACATCCATTATAACATTGTAACATACATTATAACATTCTAATATACATTCTAACATCCATTATAACATTCTAACATCCATTATAACATTGTAACATACATTATAACAATCTAATATACATTCTAACATCCATTATTACATTCGAACATACATTATTACAATCTAAAATACATTATAACATTCTAGTATACATTATAACATCCAATATAACATTCTAACATACATTATAACATTGTAAAATACATTATAACATTCTAATATACATTCTAACATCTATTATAACATTCTAAATACATTATAACAATCTAAAAAACATTTTAACATCCAAAATAACATTCTAACATACATTATAACTTTCTAATATACATTCTAACATCCATTATAACATTCTAACATCCATAATAACATTCTAACATACATTCTAACATTATAATATACTATCTAACATCCATTATAACATTCTAACATTCATTATAATATTCTAACATCCATTATAACATTCTAATATACATTCTAATATCCATTATAACATTCTAACATACATTATAACATTCTAATATACATTATAACATCCATTATAACATTCTAACATCCATTCTATCATTCTAATATACATTAAAACATCCATTCTAACATTCTAACATCAATTCTAACATCCATTCTAACATTCTAACATCCATAATAACATTCTAACATACATTATAACATTCTAATATACATTCTAACATCCATTCTAACATTCTAACATCCATTCTAACATTCTAATATACATTATAACATTCTAATAGACATTATAACATCCATTATAACATTCTAACATACATTATAACATTCTAATATACATTCTAACATCCAATATAACATTCTAACATACATTATAATATTCTAATATACATTCTATCATGCTTTCTAACTTACATTATAACATTCTAATATACATTATAACATCCATTATAACATTCTAACATCCATTCTTACATTCTAATATTCATTATAACATCCATTATAACATTCTAACATCCATTGTAACATTGTAACATACATTATAACATTCTAATATACATTCTAACATCCATTATAACATTCTAACATCCATTATAACATTGTAACCTACATTATAACATTCTAATAGACATTCTAACATCCATTATAACATTGTAACATACATTATAACATTCTAATATACATTCTAACATCCATTATAACATTCTAACATCCATTATAACATTGTAACATACATTATAACAATCTAATATACATTCTAACATCCATTATTACATTCGAACATACATTATTACAATCTAAAATACATTATAACATTCTAGTATACATTATAACATCCAATATAACATTCTAACATACATTATAACATTGTAAAATACATTATAACATTCTAATATACATTCTAACATCTATTATAACATTCTAAATACATTATAACAATCTAAAATACATTTTAACATCCAAAATAACATTCTAACATACATTATAACTTTCTAATATACATTCTAACATCCATTATAACATTGTAACATCCATAATAACATTCTAACATACATTCTAACATTATAATATACATTCTAACATCCATTATAACATTCTAACATCCATTATAATATTCTAACATCCATTATAACATTCTAATATACATTCTAATATCCATTATAACATTCTAACATACATTATAACATTCTAATATACATTATAACATCCATTATAACATTCTAACATCCATTCTATCATTCTAATATACATTAAAACATCCATTCTAACATTCTAACATCAATTCTAACATCCATTCTAACATTCTAACATCCATAATAACATTCTAACATACATTATAACATTCTAATATACATTCTAACATCCATTCTAACATTCTAACATCCATTCTAACATTCTAATATACATTATAACATTCTAACATACATTATAACATTCTAATATACATTCTAACATCCAATATAACATTCTAACATACATTATAACAATCTAATATACATTCTAACATCCATTATAACATTCTAACATACATTATAACATTCTAATATACATTCTAACATCAATTATAACATTCTAACATCCATAATAACATTCTAACATACATTCTAACATTCTAATATACATTCTAACATCCATTATAACATTCTAACATACATTCTAACATTCTAATATACATTCTAACATCAATTATAACATTCTAACATACTTTTTAACATTCTAATATACATTCTAAAATCAATTATAACATTCTAACATCCATTTTAACATTCTAATATACATTATAACATCCATTATAATATTCTAACATCCATTATAATATTCTAACATCCATTATAACATTCTAACATACATTATAATATTCTAGTATACATTCTATAATGCTTTCTAGCATACATTATAACATTCTAATATACATTATAACATCCTTTATAACATTCTAACATCCATTCTTACATTCTAATATTCATTATAACATCCATTATAACATTTTAACATCCATTATAACATTCTATCATACATTATAACATTCTAATATACATTCTAACATCCATTATAACATTCTAACATCCATTATAACATTGTAACATACATTATAACATTCTAATATACATTCTAACATCCATTCTAACATTCTAACATACATTACAACATTCTAATATACATTCTAACATCCATTATAACATTCTAACATCCATTATAACATTGTAACATACATTATAACATTCTAATATACATTATAACATCCATTATAACATTCTAACATCCATTATAACATTGTAACATACATTATAACATTCTAATATACATTACAACATCCATTATAACATTCTAACATCCATTATAACATTCTAACATACATTATAACATTCTAATATATATTATAACATCCATTATAATGTTCTAACATCCATTATAACATTCTAACATCCATTATAATATTCTAATATACATTCTAACATCCATTATAACATTCTAAAATACACTAAAACATTCTAATATACATTCTAACATGCATTCTAACATACATTATAACATTCTAATTTACATTCTAACATCCATTATAACATTCTAATATACATTATAACATTCTAATAGAAATTATAACATCCATTATAACATTATAACATACATTATAACATTCTAGTATAGGTTATAATATCCATTCTAACATTCTAACATACATTATAACATTCTAATATACATTCTAACATCCATTATAACATTCTAACATACATTATAACAATCTAATATACATTCTAACATACATTACAACATTCTAATATACATTCTAACATACATTATAACATTCTAGTATACATTATAACATCCATTATAACATTCTAACATACATTATAACATTGTAACATACATTATAACATTCTAATATACATTCTAACATCTTTAATAACATTCTAACATACATTATAACAATCTAAAATACATTCTAACATCCAAAATAACATTCTAACATACATTATAACTTTCTAATATACATTCTAACATCCATTATAACATTCTAACATCCATAATAACATTCTAACATACATTCTAACATTCTAATATTCATTCTAACATCCATTATAACATTCTAACATCCATTATAACATCCTAACATACATTATAACATTCTAATATACATTTTAACATCCATTATAACATTCTAACATACATTCTAACAATCTAATATACATTCTAACATAAATTATAACATTCTAACATACATTATAACATTCTAATATACATTCTAACATTAATTATTACATTCTAACATCCATAATAACATTCTAACATACATTCTAACATTCTAATATACATTCTAACATCCATTATAACATTCTAACTTACATTCTAACATTCTAATATACATTCTAACATCCAATATAACATTCTAACATACTTTTTAACATTCTGATATACATTCTAAAATCAATTATAACATTCTAACATCCATTTTAACATTCTAATATACATGATAACATCCATTATAATAATCTAACATCCATTATAATATTCTAACATCCATTATAACATTCTAATATACATTCTAACATCCATTATAACATTCAAACATACATTATAATATTCTAATATACATTCTAACATGCATTATAACATACATTATAACATTCTAATATACATTATAACATCCATTATAACATTCTAACATCCATTCTAACATTCTAATATTCATTATAAAATCCTTTATAACATTCTATCATCCATTGTAACATTCTAACATACATAATAACATTCTAATATACATTCTAACATCCATTATAACATTCTAACAAAAATTATAACATTGTAACATACATTATAACATTCTAATATACATTCTAACATCCATTATAACATTCGAACATACATTATTACAATCTAAAATACGTTATAACATTCTAGTATACATTATAACATCCATTATAACAATCTAACATACATTATAACATTGTAACATACATTATAACATTCTAATATACATTCTAACATCTTTTATAACATTCTAAAATACATTATAACAATCTAAAATACATTTTAACATCCAAAATAACATTCTAACATACATTATAACTTTCTAATATACATTCTAACATCCATTATAACATTCTAATATCCATAATAACATTCTAACATACATTCTAACATTATAATATACTTTCTAACATCCATTATAACATTCTAACATCCTTTATAACATTCTAACATACATTATAACATTCTAATATACATTCTAACATCCAATATAACATTCTAACATACATTATAACAATCTAATATACATTCTAATATCCAATATAACATTCTAACATACATTCTAACATTCTAATATACATTCTAACATCAATTCTAACATTCTAACATCCATAATAACATTCTAACATACATTCTAACATTCTAATATACATTCTAACATCCATTATAACATTCTAACATACATTCTAACATTCTAATATACATTCTAACATCCATTATAACATTCTAACATACTTTTTAACATTCTAATATACATTCTAAAATCAATTATAACATTCTAACATCCATTTTAACATTCTAATATACATTATAACATCCATTATAATATTCTAACATCCATTATAACATTCTAATATACATTCTAATATCCATTATAACATTCTAAAGTACATTATAACATTCTAATATACATTATAACAATCATTTTAACATTCTAACATCCATTCTATCATTCTAATATACATTAAAACATCCATTCTAACATTATATCATCAATTCTAACATCCATTCTAATATTCTAACATCCATAATAACATTCTAACATCCATTATAACATTCTAACATCCATTATAACATTCTAATATACATTATAACATTCTAATAGACATTATAACATCCATTATAACATTCTAACATACATTATAACATTCTAATATACATTCTAACATCCAATATAACATTCTAACATACATTATAACAATCTAATATACATTCTAACATCCATTATAACATTCTAAGATACATTACAACATTCTAATATACATTCTAACATCAATTATAACATTCTAACATCCATAATAACATTCTAACATACATTCTAACATTCTAATATACATTCTAACATCCATTATAACATTCAAACATACATTCTAACATTCTAATATACATTCTAACATCAATTATAACATTCTAACATACTTTTTAACATTCTAATATACATTCTAAAATCAATTATAACATTCAAACATCCATTTTAACATTCTAATATACATTATAACATCCATTATAATATTCTAACATCCATTATAATATTCTAACATCCATTATAACATTCTAATATACATTCTAACATCCATTATAACATTCTAACATACATTATAATATTCTAATATACATTCTATCATGCTTTCTAACATACATTATAACATTCTAATATACATTATAACATCCATTATAACATTCTAACATCCATTCTTACATTCTAATATTCATTATAACATCCATTATAACATTCTAACATCCATTGTAACATTCTAACATACATTATAACATTCTAATATACATTCTAACATCCATTATAACATTCTAACATCCATTATAACATTGTAACATACATTATAACATTCTAATAGACATTCTAACATCCATTATAACATTGTAACATACATTATAACATTCTAATATACATTCTAACATCCATTATAACATTCTAACATCCATTATAACATTGTAACATACATTATAACAATCTAATATACATTCTAACATCCATTATTACATTCGAACATACATTATTACAATCTAAAATACATTATAACATTCTAGTATACATTTTAACATCCAAAATAACATTCTAACATACATTATAACTTTCTAATATACATTCTAACATCCATTATAACGTTCTAACATCCATAATAACATTCTAACATACATTCTAACATTATAATATACATTCTAACATCCATTATAACATTCTAACATCCTTTATAACATTCTAACATACATTATAACATTCTAATATACATTCTAACATCCAATATAACATTCTAACATACATTATAACAATCTAATATACATTCTAATATCCAATATAACATTCTAACATACATTATAACATTCTAATATACATTCTAACATCAATTATAACATTCTAACATCCATAATAACATTCTAACATACATTCTAACATTCTAATATACATTCTAACATCCATTATAACATTCTAACATACATTCTAACATTCTAATATACATTCTAACATCCATTATAACATTCTAACATACTTTTTAACATTCTAATATACATTCTAAAATCAATTATAACATTCTAACATCCATTTTAACATTCTAATATACATTATAACATCCATTATAATATTCTAACATCCATTATAACATTCTAATATACATTCTAATATCCATTATAACATTCTAACATACATTATAACATTCTAATATACATTATAACATCCATTTTAACATTCTAACATCCATTCTATCATTCTAATTTAAATTAAAACATCCATTTTAACATTCTATCATCAATTCTAACATCCATTCTAACATTCTAACATCCATAATAACATTCTAACATACATTATAACATTCTAATATAAATTCTAACATCCATTATAACATTCTAACATCCATTATAACATTCTAATATACATTATAACATTCTAATAGACATTATAACATCCATTATAACATTCTAACATACATTATAACATTCTAATATACATTCTAACATCCAATATAACATTCTAACATACATTATAACAATCTAATATACATTCTAACATCCATTATAACATTCTAAGATACATTACAACATTCTAATATACATTCTAACATCAATTATAACATTCTAACATCCATAATAACATTCTAACATACATTCTAACATTCTAATATACATTCTAACATCCATTATAACATTCAAACATACATTCTAACATTCTAATATACATTCTAACATCAATTATAACATTCTAACATACTTTTTAACATTCTAATATACATTCAAAAATCAATTATAACATTCAAACATCCATTTTAACATTCTAATATACATTATAACATCCATTATAATATTCTAACATCCATTATAACATTCTAATATACATTCTAACATCCATTATAACATTCTAACATACATTATAATATTCTAATATACATTCTATCATGCTTTCTAACTTACATTATAACATTCTAATATACATTATAACATCCATTATAACATTCTAACATCCATTCTTACATTCTAATATTCATTATAACATCCATTATAACATTCTAACATCCATTGTAACATTCTAACATACATTATAACATTCTAATATACATTCTAACATCCATTATAACATTCTAACATCCATTATAACATTGTAACCTACATTATAACATTCTAATAGACATTCTAACATCCATTATAACATTGTAACATACATTATAACATTCTAATATACATTCTAACATCCATTATAACATTCTAACATCCATTATAACATTGTAACATACATTATTACAATCTAATATACATTCTAACATCCATTATTACATTCGAACATACATTATTACAATCTAAAATACATTATAACATTCTAGTATACATTATAACATCCAATATAACATTCTAACATACATTATAACATTGTAAAATACATTATAACATTCTAATATACATTCTAACATCTATTATAACATTCTAAATACATTATAACAATCTAAAATACATTTTAACATCCAAAATAACATTCTAACATACATTATAACTTTCTAATATACATTCTAACATCCATTATAACGTTCTAACATCCATAATAACATTCTAACATACATTCTAACATTATAATATACATTCTAACATCCATTATAACATTCTAACATCCATTATAATATTCTAACATCCATTATAACATTCTAATATACATTCTAATATCCATTATAACATTCTAACATACATTATAACATTCTAATATACATTATAACATCCATTATAACATTCTAACATCCATTCTATCATTCTAATATACATTAAAACATCCATTCTAACATTCTAACATCAATTCTAACATCCATTCTAACATTCTAACATCCATAATAACATTCTAACATACATTATAACACTCTAATATACATTCTAACATCCATTCTAACATTCTAACATCCATTCTAACATTCTAATATACATTATAACATTCTAATAGACATTATAACATCCATTATAACATTCTAACATACATTATAACATTCTAATATACATTCTAACATCCAATATAACATTCTAACATACATTATAACAATCTAATATACATTCTAACATCCATTATAACATTCTAACATACATTATAACATTCTAATATACATTCTAACATCAATTATAACATTCTAACATCCATAATAACATTCTAACATACATTCTAACATTCTAATATACATTCTCACATCCATTATAACATTCTAACATACATTCTAACATTCTAATATACATTCTAACATCAATTATAACATTCTAACATACTTTTTAACATTCTAATATACATTCTAAAATCAATTATAACATTCTAACATCCATTTTAACATTCTAATATACATTATAACATCCATTATAATATTCTAACATCCATTATAATATTCTAACATCCATTATAACATTCTAATATACATTCTAACATCCATTATAACATTCTAACATACATTATAATATTCTAGTATACATTCTATCATGCTTTCTAGCATACATTATAACATTCTAATATACATTATAACATCCTTTATAACATTCTAACATCCATTCTTACATTCTAATATTCATTATAACATCCATTATAACATTTTAACATCCATTATAACATTCTAACATACATTATAACATTCTAATATACATTCTAACATCCATTATAACATTCTAACATCCATTATAACATTGTAACATACATTATAACATTCTAATATACATTCTAACATCCATTATAACATTCTAACATACATTACAACATTCTAATATACATTCTAACATCCATTATAACATTCTAACATCCATTATAACATTCTAACATACATTATAACATTCTAATATACATTATAACATCCATTATAACATTATAACATCCATTATAACATTGTAACATACATTATAACATTCTAATATACATTCTAACATCCATTATAACATTCTAACATCCATTATAACATTCTAACATACATTATAACATTCTAATATATATTATAACATCCATTATAATGTTCTAACATCCATTATAACATTCTAACATCCATTATAACATTGTAACATACATTATAACATTCTAATATACATTCTAACATCCATTATAACATTCTAACATCCATTATAACATTGTAACATACATTATAACAATCTAATATACATTCTAACATCCATTATTACATTCGAACATACATTATTACAATCTAAAATACATTATAACATTCTAGTATACATTATAACATCCAATATAACATTCTAACATACATTATAACATTGTAAAATACATTATAACATTCTAATATACATTCTAACATCTATTATAACATTCTAAATACATTATAACAATCTAAAATACATTTTAACATCCAAAATAACATTCTAACATACATTATAACTTTCTAATATACATTCTAACATCCATTATAACATTCTAACATCCATAATAACATTCTAACATACATTCTAACATTCTAATATTCATTCTAACATCCATTATAACATTCTAACATCCATTATAACATCCTAACATACATTATAACATTCTAATATACATTTTAACATTTTAACATCCATTATAACATTCTAACATCCATTATTACATTCGAACATACATTATAACATTCTAACATCCATTATAACATTTTAACATCCATTATAACATTCTAACATCCATTATTACATTCGAACATACATTATTACAATCTAAAATACATTATAACATTCTAGTATACATTATAACATCCAATATAACATTCTAACATACATTATAACATTGTAAAATACATTATAACATTCTAATATACATTCTAACATCTATTATAACATTCTAAATACATTATAACAATCTAAAATACATTTTAACATCCAAAATAACATTCTAACATACATTATAACTTTCTAATATACATTCTAACATCCATTATAACATTGTAACATCCATAATAACATTCTAACATACATTCTAACATTATAATATACATTCTAACATCCATTATAACATTCTAACATCCATTATAATATTCTAACATCCATTATAACATTCTAATATACATTCTAATATCCATTATAACATTCTAACATACATTATAACATTCTAATATACATTATAACATCCATTATAACATTCTAACATCCATTGTAACATTCTAACATACATTATAACATTCTAATATACATTATAACATCCATTATAACATTCTAACATCCATTCTAACATTCTAATATTCATTATAACATCCATTATAACATTCTAACATCCATTGTAACATTCTAACATACATTATAACATTCTAATATACATTCTAACATCCATTATAACATTCTAACATCCATAATAACATTCTAACATACATTATAACAATCTAATATACATTCTAACATACATTCTAACATTCTAACATACATTATAACATTCTAATATTTATTGTAACATCCATTATAATATTTTAACATCCATTATAACATTATAACATCCATTATAATATTCTAATATACATTCTAACATCCATTATAACATTCTAAAATACACTATAACATTCTAATATACATTCTAACATGCATTCTTACATACATTATAACATTCTAATATACATTATAACATCCATTATAACATTATAACATCCATTCTATCATTCCAATATACATTAAAACATCCATTCTAACATTCTAACATCAATTCTAACATCCATTCTAACATTCTAACATCCATAATAACATTCTAACATACATTTTAACATTCTAATATACATTCTAACATCCATTCTA
>JAUIMM010002747.1:0-124503 GCA_031769625.1 Taudactylus pleione
ACTGCAAGCATTTAAAGCAAATTAAAATCTCCATTGACTTAAGTGGACCGAAGGAGCCTAGGAACCCTTTTTTGACTGGCTGTTCTCTCTGCCACCTGATGGTCAAAATGGTCCAAAATTTGGTGTGAATGTAGCTCTGAGCTAGTGCTTTCCAGCCATAGTGGTCTCATAATTGTAGACCACATGGATTGATAACTGCAAGCATTTAAAGCAAATTAAAATCTCCATTGACTTAAAGTGGACCGAAGGAGCCTAGGAACCCTTTTTTTGACTGGCTGTTTCTCTGCCACCTGATGGTCAAAATGGTCCAAAATTTGGTGTGAATGTAGCTCTGAGCTAGTGCTTTCCAGCCATAGTGGTCTCATAATTGTAGACCACATTGATTGATAACTGCAAGCATTTAAAGCAAATTAAAATCTCCATTGACTTAAAGTGCACCGAAGGAGCCTAGGAACCCTTTTTTTGACTGGCTGTTTCTCTGCCACCTGATGGTCAAAATGGCCAAAATTTGGTGTGAATGTAGCTCTGAGCTAGTGCTTTCCAGCCATAGTGGTCCATAATTGTAGACCACACGGATTGATAACTGCAAGCATTAAAGCAAATTAAAATCTCCATTGACTTAAAGTGGACCGAAGGAGCCTAGGAACCCTTTTTTTGACTGGCTGTTTCTCTGCCACCTGATGGTCAAAATGGCCCAAAATTTGGTGTGAATGTAGCTCTGAGCTAGTGCTTTCCAGCCATAGTGGTCTCATAATTGTAGACCACATGGATTGATAACTGCAAGCATTTAAAGCAAATTAAAATCTCCATTGACTTAATGTGGACCAAAGGAGCCTAGGAACCCTTTTTTTGACTGGCTGTTTCTCTGCCACCTGATGGTCAAAATGGCCCAAAATTTGGTGTGAATGTAGCTCTGAGCTAGTGCTTTCCAGCCATAGTGGTCTCATAATTGTAGACCACATGGATTGATAACTGCAAGCATTTAAAGCAAATTAAAATCTCCATTGGACTTAAAGTGGACCGAAGGAGCCTAGGAACCCTTTTTTTGACTGGCTGTTTCTCTGCCACCTGATGGTCAAAATGGCCCAAAATTTGGTGTGAATGTAGCTCTGAGCTAGTGCTTTCCAGCCATAGTGGTCTCATAATTGTAGACCACATGGATTGATAACTGCAAGCATTTAAAGCAAATTAAAATCTCCATTGACTTAAAGTGGACCGAAGGAGCATAGGAACCCTTTTTTTGACTGGCTGTTTCTCTGCCACCTGATGGTCAAAATGGCCCAAAATTTGGTGTGAATGTAGCTCTGAGCTAGTGCTTTCCAGCCATAGTGGTCTCATAATTGTAGACCACATGGATTGATAACTGCAAGCATTTAAAGCAAATTAAAATCTCCATTGACTTAAAGTGGAACGAAGGAGCCTAGGAACCCTTTTTTTGACTGGCTGTTTCTCTGCCACCTGATGGTCAAAATGGCCCAAAATTTGGTGTGAATGTAGCTCTGAGCTAGTACTTTCCAGCCATAGTGGTCTCATAATTGTAGTCCACATGGATTGATAACTGCAAGCATTTAAAGCAAATTAAAATCTCCATTGACTTAAAGTTGACCGAAGGAGCCTAGGAACCCTTTTTTGGACTGGCTGTTTCTCTGCCACCTGATGGTCAAAATGGCCCAAAATTTGGTGTGAATGTAGCTCTGAGCTAGTGCTTTCCAGCCATAGTGGTCTCATAATTGTAGACCACATGGATTGATAACTGCAAGCATTTAAAGCAAATTAAAATCTCCATTGACTTAAAGTGGACCGAAGGAGCCTAGGAACCCTTTTTTTGACTGGCTGTTTCTCTGCCACCTGATGGTCAAAATGGTCCAAAATTTGGTGTGAATGTAGCTCTGAGCTAGTGCTTTCCAGCCATAGTGGTCTCATAATTGTAGACCACATGGATTGATAACTGCAAGCATTTAAAGCAAATTAAAATCTCCATTGACTTAAAGTGGAACGAAGGAGCCTAGGAACCCTTTTTTTGACTGGCTGTTTCTCTGCCACCTGATGGTCAAAATGGCCCAAAATTTGGTGTGAATGTAGCTCTGAGCTAGTGCTTTCCAGCCATAGTGGTCTCATAATTGTAGACCACATGGATTGATAACTGCAAGCATTTAAAGCAAATTAAAATCTCCATTGACTTAAAGTGCACCGAAGGAGCCTAGGAACCCTTTTTTTGACTGGCTGTTTCTCTGCCACCTGATGGTCAAAATGGCCCAAAATTTGGTGTGAATGTAGCTCTGAGCTAGTGCTTTCCAGCCATAGTGGTCTCATAATTGTAGACCACATGGATTGATAACTGCAAGCATTTAAAGCAAATTAAAATCTCCATTGACTTAAAGTGCACCGAAGGAGCCTAGGAACCCTTTTTTTGACTGGCTGTTTCTCTGCCACCTGATGGTCAAAATGGCCCAAAATTTGGTGTGAATGTAGCTCTGAGCTAGTAATTTCCAGCCATAGTGGTCCCATAATTGTAGACCACACGGATTGATAACTGCAAGCATTTAAAGCAAATTAAAATCTCCATTGACTTAAAGTGGACCGAAGGAGCCTAGGAACCCTTTTTTTGACTGGCTGTTTCTCTGCCACCTGATGGTCAAAATGGCCCAAAATTTGGTGTGAATGTAGCTCTGAGCTAGTACTTTCCAGCCATAGTGGTCTCATAATTGTAGACCACATGGATTGATAACTGCAAGCATTTAAAGCAAATTAAAATCTCCATTGACTTAAAGTGGACCGAAGGAGCCTAGGAACCCTTTTTTTGACTGGCTGTTTCTCTGCCACCTGATGGTCAAAATGGTCCAAAATTTGGTGTGAATGTAGCTCTGAGCTAGTGCTTTCCAGCCATAGTGGTCTCATAATTGTAGACCACATGGATTGATAACTGCAAGCATTTAAAGCAAATTAAAATCTCCATTGACTTAAAGTGCACCGAAGGAGCCTAGGAACCCTTTTTTTGACTGGCTGTTTCTCTGCCACCTGATGGTCAAAATGGCCCAAAATTTGGTGTGAATGTAGCTCTGAGCTAGTAATTTCCAGCCATAGTGGTCCCATAATTGTAGACCACACGGATTGATAACTGCAAGCATTTAAAGCAAATTAAAATCTCCATTGACTTAAAGTGGACCGAAGGAGCCTAGGAACCCTTTTTTTGACTGGCTGTTTCTCTGCCACCTGATGGTCAAAATGGCCCAAAATTTGGTGTGAATGTAGCTCTGAGCTAGTACTTTCCAGCCATAGTGGTCTCATAATTGTAGACCACATGGATTGATAACTGCAAGCATTTAAAGCAAATTAAAATCTCCATTGACTTAAAGTGGACCGAAGGAGCCTAGGAACCCTTTTTTTGACTGGCTGTTTCTCTGCCACCTGATGGTCAAAATGGTCCAAAATTTGGTGTGAATGTAGCTCTGAGCTAGTGCTTTCCAGCCATAGTGGTCTCATAATTGTAGACCACATGGATTGATAACTGCAAGCATTTAAAGCAAATTAAAATCTCCATTGACTTAAAGTGGACCGAAGGAGCATAGGAACCCTTTTTTTGACTGGCTGTTTCTCTGCCACCTGATGGTCAAAATGGCCCAAAATTTGGTGTGAATGTAGCTCTGAGCTAGTAATTTCCAGCCATAGTGGTCTCATAATTGTAGACCACATGGATTGATAACTGCAAGCATTTAAAGCAAATTAAAATCTCCATTGACTTAAAGTGGACCGAAGGAGCCTAGGAACCCTTTTTTTGACTGGCTGTTTCTCTGCCACCTGATGGTCAAAATGGTCCAAAATTTGGTGTGAATGTAGCTCTGAGCTAGTGCTTTCCAGCCATAGTGGTCTCATAATTGTAGACCACATGGATTGATAACTGCAAGCATTTAAAGCAAATTAAAATCTCCATTGACTTAAAGTTGACCGAAGGAGCCTAGGAACCCTTTTTTGGACTGGCTGTTTCTCTGCCACCTGATGGTCAAAATGGCCCAAAATTTGGTGTGAATGTAGCTCTGAGCTAGTGCTTTCCAGCCATAGTGGTCTCATAATTGTAGACCACATGGATTGATAACTGCAAGCATTTAAAGCAAATTAAAATCTCCATTGACTTAAAGTGGACCGAAGGAGCCTAGGAACCCTTTTTTTGACTGGCTGTTTCTCTGCCACCTGATGGTCAAAATGGTCCAAAATTTGGTGTGAATGTAGCTCTGAGCTAGTGCTTTCCAGCCATAGTGGTCTCATAATTGTAGACCACATGGATTGATAACTGCAAGCATTTAAAGCAAATTAAAATCTCCATTGACTTAAAGTGGAACGAAGGAGCCTAGGAACCCTTTTTTTGACTGGCTGTTTCTCTGCCACCTGATGGTCAAAATGGCCCAAAATTTGGTGTGAATGTAGCTCTGAGCTAGTGCTTTCCAGCCATAGTGGTCTCATAATTGTAGACCACATGGATTGATAACTGCAAGCATTTAAAGCAAATTAAAATCTCCATTGACTTAAAGTGCACCGAAGGAGCCTAGGAACCCTTTTTTTGACTGGCTGTTTCTCTGCCACCTGATGGTCAAAATGGCCCAAAATTTGGTGTGAATGTAGCTCTGAGCTAGTGCTTTCCAGCCATAGTGGTCTCATAATTGTAGACCACATGGATTGATAACTGCAAGCATTTAAAGCAAATTAAAATCTCCATTGACTTAAAGTGCACCGAAGGAGCCTAGGAACCCTTTTTTTGACTGGCTGTTTCTCTGCCACCTGATGGTCAAAATGGCCCAAAATTTGGTGTGAATGTAGCTCTGAGCTAGTAATTTCCAGCCATAGTGGTCGCATAATTGTAGACCACACGGATTGATAACTGCAAGCATTTAAAGCAAATTAAAATCTCCATTGACTTAAAGTGGACCGAAGGAGCCTAGGAACCCTTTTTTTGACTGGCTGTTTCTCTGCCACCTGATGGTCAAAATGGCCCAAAATTTGGTGTGAATGTAGCTCTGAGCTAGTACTTTCCAGCCATAGTGGTCTCATAATTGTAGACCACATGGATTGATAACTGCAAGCATTTAAAGCAAATTAAAATCTCCATTGACTTAAAGTGGACCGAAGGAGCCTAGGAACCCTTTTTTTGACTGGCTGTTTCTCTGCCACCTGATGGTCAAAATGGTCCAAAATTTGGTGTGAATGTAGCTCTGAGCTAGTGCTTTCCAGCCATAGTGGTCTCATAATTGTAGACCACATGGATTGATAACTGCAAGCATTTAAAGCAAATTAAAATCTCCATTGACTTAAAGTGGACCGAAGGAGCCTAGGAACCCTTTTTTTGACTGGCTGTTTCTCTGCCACCTGATGGTCAAAATGGCCCAAAATTTGGTGTGAATGTAGCTCTGAGCTAGTAATTTCCAGCCATAGTGGTCTCATAATTGTAGACCACATGGATTGATAACTGCAAGCATTTAAAGCAAATTAAAATCTCCATTGACTTAAAGTGGACCGAAGGAGCCTAGGAACCCTTTTTTTGACTGGCTGTTTCTCTGCCACCTGATGGTCAAAATGGTCCAAAATTTGGTGTGAATGTAGCTCTGAGCTAGTGCTTTCCAGCCATAGTGGTCTCATAATTGTAGACCACATGGATTGATAACTGCAAGCATTTAAAGCAAATTAAAATCTCCATTGACTTAAAGTTGACCGAAGGAGCCTAGGAACCCTTTTTTGGACTGGCTGTTTCTCTGCCACCTGATGGTCAAAATGGCCCAAAATTTGGTGTGAATGTAGCTCTGAGCTAGTGCTTTCCAGCCATAGTGGTCTCATAATTGTAGACCACATGGATTGATAACTGCAAGCATTTAAAGCAAATTAAAATCTCCATTGACTTAAAGTGGACCGAAGGAGCCTAGGAACCCTTTTTTTGACTGGCTGTTTCTCTGCCACCTGATGGTCAAAATGGTCCAAAATTTGGTGTGAATGTAGCTCTGAGCTAGTGCTTTCCAGCCATAGTGGTCTCATAATTGTAGACCACATGGATTGATAACTGCAAGCATTTAAAGCAAATTAAAATCTCCATTGACTTAAAGTGGAACGAAGGAGCCTAGGAACCCTTTTTTTGACTGGCTGTTTCTCTGCCACCTGATGGTCAAAATGGCCCAAAATTTGGTGTGAATGTAGCTCTGAGCTAGTGCTTTCCAGCCATAGTGGTCTCATAATTGTAGACCACATGGATTGATAACTGCAAGCATTTAAAGCAAATTAAAATCTCCATTGACTTAAAGTGCACCGAAGGAGCCTAGGAACCCTTTTTTTGACTGGCTGTTTCTCTGCCACCTGATGGTCAAAATGGCCCAAAATTTGGTGTGAATGTAGCTCTGAGCTAGTAATTTCCAGCCATAGTGGTCCCATAATTGTAGACCACACGGATTGATAACTGCAAGCATTTAAAGCAAATTAAAATCTCCATTGACTTAAAGTGGACCGAAGGAGCCTAGGAACCCTTTTTTTGACTGGCTGTTTCTCTGCCACCTGATGGTCAAAATGGCCCAAAATTTGGTGTGAATGTAGCTCTGAGCTAGTGCTTTCCAGCCATAGTGGTCTCATAATTGTAGACCACATGGATTGATAACTGCAAGCATTTAAAGCAAATTAAAATCTCCATTGACTTAATGTGGACCAAAGGAGCCTAGGAACCCTTTTTTTGACTGGCTGTTTCTCTGCCACCTGATGGTCAAAATGGCCCAAAATTTGGTGTGAATGTAGCTCTGAGCTAGTACTTTCCAGCCATAGCGGTCTCATAATTGTAGACCACATGGATTGATAACTGCAAGCATTTAAAGCAAATTAAAATCTCCATTGACTTAAAGTGGACCGAAGGAGCCTAGGAACCCTTTTTTTGACTGGCTGTTTCTCTGCCACCTGATGGTCAAAATGGTCCAAAATTTGGTGTGAATGTAGCTCTGAGCTAGTGCTTTCCAGCCATAGTGGTCTCATAATTGTAGACCACATGGATTGATAACTGCAAGCATTTAAAGCAAATTAAAATCTCCATTGACTTAAAGTGGACCGAAGGAGCCTAGGAACCCTTTTTTTGACTGGCTGTTTCTCTGCCACCTGATGGTCAAAATGGCCCAAAATTTGGTGTGAATGTAGCTCTGAGCTAGTGCTTTCCAGCCATAGTGGTCTCATAATTGTAGACCACATGGATTGATAACTGCAAGCATTTAAAGCAAATTAAAATCTCCATTGACTTAATGTGGACCAAAGGAGCCTAGGAACCCTTTTTTTGACTGGCTGTTTCTCTGCCACCTGATGGTCAAAATGGCCCAAAATTTGGTGTGAATGTAGCTCTCAGCTAGTACTTTCCAGCCATAGTGGTCTCATAATTGTAGACCACATGGATTGATAACTGCAAGCATTTAAAGCAAATTAAAATCTCCATTGACTTAAAGTGGACCGAAGGAGCCTAGGAACCCTTTTTTTGACTGGCTGTTTCTCTGCCACCTGATGGTCAAAATGGCCCAAAATTTGGTGTGAATGTAGCTCTGAGCTAGTGCTTTCCAGCCATAGTGGTCTCATAATTGTAGACCACATGGATTGATAACTGCAAGCATTTAAAGCAAATTAAAATCTCCATTGACTTAAAGTGGACCGAAGGAGCCTAGGAACCCTTTTTTTGACTGGCTGTTTCTCTGCCACCTGATGGTCAAAATGGCCCAAAATTTGGTGTGAATGTAGCTCTGAGCTAGTAATTTCCAGCCATAGTGGTCCCATAATTGTAGACCACACGGATTGATAACTGCAAGCATTTAAAGCAAATTAAAATCTCCATTGACTTAAAGTGGACCGAAGGAGCCTAGGAACCCTTTTTTTGACTGGCTGTTTCTCTGCCACCTGATGGTCAAAATGGCCCAAAATTTGGTGTGAATGTAGCTCTGAGCTAGTGCTTTCCAGCCATAGTGGTCTCATAATTGTAGACCACATGGATTGATAACTGCAAGCATTTAAAGCAAATTAAAATCTCCATTGACTTAATGTGGACCAAAGGAGCCTAGGAACCCTTTTTTTGACTGGCTGTTTCTCTGCCACCTGATTGTCAAAATGGCCCAAAATTTGGTGTGAATGTAGCTCTGAGCTAGTGCTTTCCAGCCATAGTGGTCTCATAATTGTAGACCACATGGATTGATAACTGCAAGCATTTAAAGCAAATTAAAATCTCCATTGACTTAAAGTGGACCGAAGGAGCCTAGGAACCCTTTTTTTGACTGGCTGTTTCTCTGCCACCTGATGGTCAAAATGGTCCAAAATTTGGTGTGAATGTAGCTCTGAGCTAGTGCTTTCCAGCCATAGTGGTCTCATAATTGTAGACCACATGGATTGATAACTGCAAGCATTTAAAGCAAATTAAAATCTCCATTGACTTAAAGTGCACCGAAGGAGCCTAGGAACCCTTTTTTTGACTGGCTGTTTCTCTGCCACCTGATGGTCAAAATGGCCCAAAATTTGGTGTGAATGTAGCTCTGAGCTAGTAATTTCCAGCCATAGTGGTCCCATAATTGTAGACCACACGGATTGATAACTGCAAGCATTTAAAGCAAATTAAAATCTCCATTGACTTAAAGTGGACCAAAGGAGCCTAGGAACCCTTTTTTTGACTGGCTGTTTCTCTGCCACCTGATGGTCAAAATGGCCCAAAATTTGGTGTGAATGTAGCTCTGAGCTAGTGCTTTCCAGCCATAGTGGTCTCATAATTGTAGACCACATGGATTGATAACTGCAAGCATTTAAAGCAAATTAAAATCTCCATTGACTTAAAGTGGACCGAAGGAGCCTAGGAACCCTTTTTTTGACTGGCTGTTTCTCTGCCACCTGATGGTCAAAATGGCCCAAAATTTGGTGTGAATGTAGCTCTGAGCTAGTGCTTTCCAGCCATAGTGGTCTCATAATTGTAGACCACATGGATTGATAACTGCAAGCATTTAAAGCAAATTAAAATCTCCATTGACTTAAAGTGGACCGAAGGAGCCTAGGAACCCTTTTTTTGACTGGCTGTTTCTCTGCCACCTGATGGTCAAAATGGCCCAAAATTTGGTGTGACTGTAGCTCTGAGCTAGTAATTTCCAGCCATAGTGGTCCCATAATTGTAGACCACACGGATTGATAACTGCAAGCATTTAAAGCAAATTAAAATCTCCATTGACTTAAAGTGGACCGAAGGAGCCTAGGAACCCTTTTTTTGACTGGCTGTTTCTCTGCCACCTGATGGTCAAAATGGCCCAAAATTTGGTGTGAATGTAGCTCTGAGCTAGTGCTTTCCAGCCATAGTGGTCTCATAATTGTAGACCACATGGATTGATAACTGCAAGCATTTAAAGCAAATTAAAATCTCCATTGACTTAATGTGGACCAAAGGAGCCTAGGAACCCTTTTTTTGACTGGCTGTTTCTCTGCCACCTGATGGTCAAAATGGCCCAAAATTTGGTGTGAATGTAGCTCTGAGCTAGTGCTTTCCAGCCATAGTGGTCTCATAATTGTAGACCACATGGATTGATAACTGCAAGCATTTAAAGCAAATTAAAATCTCCATTGACTTAAAGTGGACCGAAGGAGCCTAGGAACCCTTTTTTTGACTGGCTGTTTCTCTGCCACCTGATGGTCAAAATGGTCCAAAATTTGGTGTGAATGTAGCTCTGAGCTAGTGCTTTCCAGCCATAGTGGTCTCATAATTGTAGACCACATGGATTGATAACTGCAAGCATTTAAAGCAAATTAAAATCTCCATTGACTTAAAGTGCACCGAAGGAGCCTAGGAACCCTTTTTTTGACTGGCTGTTTCTCTGCCACCTGATGGTCAAAATGGCCCAAAATTTGGTGTGAATGTAGCTCTGAGCTAGTAATTTCCAGCCATAGTGGTCCCATAATTGTAGACCACAAGGATTGATAACTGCAAGCATTTAAAGCAAATTAAAATCTCCATTGACTTAAAGTGGACCGAAGGAGCCTAGGAACCCTTTTTTTGACTGGCTGTTTCTCTGCCACCTGATGGTCAAAATGGCCCAAAATTTGGTGTGAATGTAGCTCTGAGCTAGTGCTTTCCAGCCATAGTGGTCTCATAATTGTAGACCACATGGATTGATAACTGCAAGCATTTAAAGCAAATTAAAATCTCCATTGACTTAAAGTGGACCGAAGGAGCCTAGGAACCCTTTTTTTGACTGGCTGTTTCTCTGCCACCTGATGGTCAAAATGGTCCAAAATTTGGTGTGAATGTAGCTCTGAGCTAGTGCTTTCCAGCCATAGTGGTCTCATAATTGTAGACCACATGGATTGATAACTGCAAGCATTTAAAGCAAATTAAAATCTCCATTGACTTAAAGTGCACCGAAGGAGCCTAGGAACCCTTTTTTTGACTGGCTGTTTCTCTGCCACCTGATGGTCAAAATGGCCCAAAATTTGGTGTGAATGTAGCTCTGAGCTAGTAATTTCCAGCCATAGTGGTCCCATAATTGTAGACCACAAGGATTGATAACTGTAAGCATTTAAAGCAAATTAAAATCTCCATTGACTTAAAGTGGACCGAAGGAGCCTAGGAACCCTTTTTTTGACTGGCTGTTTCTCTGCCACCTGATGGTCAAAATGGCCCAAAATTTGGTGTGAATGTAGCTCTGAGCTAGTGCTTTCCAGCCATAGTGGTCT
Organism: Taudactylus pleione; assembly: GCA_031769625.1. NCBI lineage: Eukaryota > Metazoa > Chordata > Amphibia > Anura > Myobatrachidae > Taudactylus > Taudactylus pleione. The sequence goes on from JAUIMM010002747.1 coordinate 10,696, forward strand.
CATAATTGTAGACCACATGGATTGATAACTGCAAGCATTTAAAGCAAATTAAAATCTCCATTGACTTAATGTGGACCAAAGGAGCCTAGGAACCCTTTTTTTGACTGGCTGTTTCTCTGCCACCTGATGGTCAAAATGGTCCAAAATTTGGTGTGAATGTAGCTCTGAGCTAGTGCTTTCCAGCCATAGTGGTCTCATAATTGTAGACCACATGGATTGATAACTGCAAGCATTTAAAGCAAATTAAAATCTCCATTGACTTAAAGTGGACCGAAGGAGCCTAGGAACCCTTTTTTTGACTGGCTGTTTCTCTGCCACCTGATGGTCAAAATGGTCCAAAATTTGGTGTGAATGTAGCTCTGAGCTAGTGCTTTTCAGCCATAGTGGTCTCATAATTGTAGACCACATGGATTGATAACTGCAAGCATTTAAAGCAAATTAAAATCTCCATTGACTTAAAGTGGAACGAAGGAGCCTAGGAACCCTTTTTTGACTGGCTGTTTCTCTGCCACCTGATGGTCAAAATGGCCCAAAATTTGGTGTGAATGTAGCTCTGAGCTAGTACTTTCCAGCCATAGTGGTCTCATAATTGTAGACCACATGGATTGATAACTGCAAGCATTTAAAGCAAATTAAAATCTCCATTGACTTAAAGTGGACCGAAGGAGCCTAGGAACCCTTTTTTTGACTGGCTGTTTCTCTGCCACCTGATGGTCAAAATGGTCCAAAATTTGGTGTGAATGTAGCTCTGAGCTAGTGCTTTCCAGCCATAGTGGTCTCATAATTGTAGACCACATGGATTGATAACTGCAAGCATTTAAAGCAAATTAAAATCTCCATTGACTTAAAGTGGACCGAAGGAGCCTAGGAACCCTTTTTTTGACTGGCTGTTTCTCTGCCACCTGATGGTCAAAATGGTCCAAAATTTGGTGTGAATGTAGCTCTGAGCTAGTGCTTTCCAGCCATAGTGGTCTCATAATTGTAGACCACATGGATTGATAACTGCAAGCATTTAAAGCAAATTAAAATCTCCATTGACTTAAAGTGGACCGAAGGAGCCTAGGAACCCTTTTTTTGACTGGCTGTTTCTCTGCCACCTGATGGTCAAAATGGTCCAAAATTTGGTGTGAATGTAGCTCTGAGCTAGTGCTTTCCAGCCATAGTGGTCTCATAATTGTAGACCACATGGATTGATAACTGCAAGCATTTAAAGCAAATTAAAATCTCCATTGACTTAAAGTGGACCGAAGGAGCCTAGGAACCCTTTTTTTGACTGGCTGTTTCTCTGCCACCTGATGGTCAAAATGGCCCAAAATTTGGTGTGAATGTAGCTCTGAGCTAGTGCTTTCCAGCCATAGTGGTCTCATAATTGTAGACCACATGGATTGATAACTGCAAGCATTTAAAGCAAATTAAAATCTCCATTGACTTAATGTGGACCAAAGGAGCCTAGGAACCCTTTTTTTGACTGGCTGTTTCTCTGCCACCTGATGGTCAAAATGGCCCAAAATTTGGTGTGAATGTAGCTCTGAGCTAGTACTTTCCAGCCATAGTGGTCTCATAATTGTAGACCACATGGATTGATAACTGCAAGCATTTAAAGCAAATTAAAATCTCCATTGACTTAAAGTGGACCGAAGGAGCCTAGGAACCCTTTTCTTGACTGGCTGTTTCTCTGCCACCTGATGGTCAAAATGGTCCAAAATTTGGTGTGAATGTAGCTCTGAGCTAGTGCTTTCCAGCCATAGTGGTCTCATAATTGTAGACCACATGGATTGATAACTGCAAGCATTTAAAGCAAATTAAAATCTCCATTGACTTAAAGTGGACCGAAGGAGCCTAGGAACCCTTTTTTTGACTGGCTGTTTCTCTGCCACCTGATGGTCAAAATGGCCCAAAATTTGGTGTGAATGTAGCTCTGAGCTAGTAATTTCCAGCCATAGTGGTCTCATAATTGTAGACCACATGGATTGATAACTGCAAGCATTTAAAGCAAATTAAAATCTCCATTGACTTAAAGTGGACCGAAGGAGCCTAGGAACCCTTTTTTTGACTGGCTGTTTCTCTGCCACCTGATGGTCAAAATGGTCCAAAATTTGGTGTGAATGTAGCTCTGAGCTAGTGCTTTCCAGCCATAGTGGTCTCATAATTGTAGACCACATGGATTGATAACTGCAAGCATTTAAAGCAAATTAAAATCTCCATTGACTTAAAGTTGACCGAAGGAGCCTAGGAACCCTTTTTTGGACTGGCTGTTTCTCTGCCACCTGATGGTCAAAATGGCCCAAAATTTGGTGTGAATGTAGCTCTGAGCTAGTGCTTTCCAGCCATAGTGGTCTCATAATTGTAGACCACATGGATTGATAACTGCAAGCATTTAAAGCAAATTAAAATCTCCATTGACTTAAAGTGGACCGAAGGAGCCTAGGAACCCTTTTTTTGACTGGCTGTTTCTCTGCCACCTGATGGTCAAAATGGTCCAAAATTTGGTGTGAATGTAGCTCTGAGCTAGTGCTTTCCAGCCATAGTGGTCTCATAATTGTAGACCACATGGATTGATAACTGCAAGCATTTAAAGCAAATTAAAATCTCCATTGACTTAAAGTGGAACGAAGGAGCCTAGGAACCCTTTTTTTGACTGGCTGTTTCTCTGCCACCTGATGGTCAAAATGGTCCAAAATTTGGTGTGAATGTAGCTCTGAGCTAGTGTTTTCCAGCCATAGTGGTCTCATAATTGTAGACCACATGGATTGATAACTGCAAGCATTTAAAGCAAATTAAAATCTCCATTGACTTAAAGTGCACCGAAGGAGCCTAGGAACCCTTTTTTTGAATGGCTGTTTCTCTGCCACCTGATAGTCAAAATGGCCCAAAATTTGGTGTGAATGTAGCTCTGAGCTAGTAATTTCCAGCCATAGTGGTCCCATAATTGTAGACCACACGGATTGATAACTGCAAGCATTTAAAGCAAATTAAAATCTCCATTGACTTAAAGTGGACCGAAGGAGCCTAGGAACCCTTTTTTTGACTGGCTGTTTCTCTGCCACCTGATGGTCAAAATGGCCCAAAATTTGGTGTGAATGTAGCTCTGAGCTAGTGCTTTCCAGCCATAGTGGTCTCATAATTGTAGACCACATGGATTGATAACTGCAAGCATTTAAAGCAAATTAAAATCTCCATTGACTTAATGTGGACCGAAGGAGCCTAGGAACCCTTTTTTGGACTGGCTGTTTCTCTGCCACCTGATGGTCAAAATGGCCCAAAATTTGGTGTGAATGTAGCTCTGAGCTAGTGCTTTCCAGCCATAGTGGTCTCATAATTGTAGACCACATGGATTGATAACTGCAAGCATTTAAAGCAAATTAAAATCTCCATTGACTTAAAGTGGACCGAAGGAGCCTAGGAACCCTTTTTTTGACTGGCTGTTTCTCTGCCACCTGATGGTCAAAATGGTCCAAAATTTGGTGTGAATGTAGCTCTGAGCTAGTGCTTTCCAGCCATAGTGGTCTCATAATTGTAGACCACATGGATTGATAACTGCAAGCATTTAAAGCAAATTAAAATCTCCATTGACTTAAAGTGGAACGAAGGAGCCTAGGAACCCTTTTTTTGACTGGCTGTTTCTCTGCCACCTGATGGTCAAAATGGTCCAAAATTTGGTGTGAATGTAGCTCTGAGCTAGTGCTTTCCAGCCATAGTGGTCTCATAATTGTAGACCACATGGATTGATAACTGCAAGCATTTAAAGCAAATTAAAATCTCCATTGACTTAAAGTGCACCGAAGGAGCCTAGGAACCCTTTTTTTGACTGGCTGTTTCTCTGCCACCTGATGGTCAAAATGGCCCAAAATTTGGTGTGAATGTAGCTCTGAGCTAGTAATTTCCAGCCATAGTGGTCCCATAATTGTAGACCACACGGATTGATAACTGCAAGCATTTAAAGCAAATTAAAATCTCCATTGACTTAAAGTGGACCGAAGGAGCCTAGGAACCCTTTTTTTGACTGGCTGTTTCTCTGCCACCTGATGGTCAAAATGGCCCAAAATTTGGTGTGAATGTAGCTCTGAGCTAGTGCTTTCCAGCCATAGTGGTCTCATAATTGTAGACCACATGGATTGATAACTGCAAGCATTTAAAGCAAATTAAAATCTCCATTGACTTAATGTGGACCAAAGGAGCCTAGGAACCCTTTTTTTGACTGGCTGTTTCTCTGCCACCTGATGGTCAAAATGGCCCAAAATTTGGTGTGAATGTAGCTCTGAGCTACTACTTTCCAGCCATAGTGGTCTCATAATTGTAGACCACATGGATTGATAACTGCAAGCATTTAAAGCAAATTAAAATCTCCATTGACTTAAAGTGGACCGAAGGAGCCTAGGAACCCTTTTTTTGACTGGCTGTTTCTCTGCCACCTGATGGTCAAAATGGTCCAAAATTTGGTGTGAATGTAGCTCTGAGCTAGTGCTTTCCAGCCATAGTGGTCTGATAATTGTAGACCACATGGATTGATAACTGCAAGCATTTAAAGCAAATTAAAATCTCCATTGACTTAAAGTGGACCGAAGGAGCCTAGGAACCCTTTTTTTGACTGGCTGTTTCTCTGCCACCTGATGGTCAAAATGGCCCAAAATTTGGTGTGAATGTAGCTCTGAGCTAGTAATTTCCAGCCATAGTGGTCCCATAATTGTAGACCACACGGATTGATAACTGCAAGCATTTAAAGCAAATTAAAATCTCCATTGACTTAAAGTGGACCGAAGGAGCCTAGGAACCCTTTTTTTGACTGGCTGTTTCTCTGCCACCTGATGGTCAAAATGGCCCAAAATTTGGTGTGAATGTAGCTCTGAGCTAGTGCTTTCCAGCCATAGTGGTCTCATAATTGTAGACCACATGGATTGATAACTGCAAGCATTTAAAGCAAATTAAAATCTCCATTGACTTAATGTGGACCAAAGGAGCCTAGGAACCCTTTTTTTGACTGGCTGTTTCTCTGCCACCTGATGGTCAAAATGGCCCAAAATTTGGTGTGAATGTAGCTCTGAGCTAGTACTTTCCAGCCATAGTGGTCTCATAATTGTAGACCACATGGATTGATAACTGCAAGCATTTAAAGCAAATTAAAATCTCCATTGACTTAAAGTGGACCGAAGGAGCCTAGGAACCCTTTTTTTGACTGGCTGTTTCTCTGCCACCTGATGGTCAAAATGGCCCAAAATTTGGTGTGAATGTAGCTCTGAGCTAGTACTTTCCAGCCATAGTGGTCACATAATTGTAGACCACATGGATTGATAACTGCAATCATTTAAAGCAAATTAAAATCTCCATTGACTTAAAGTGGACCGAAGGAGCCTAGGAACCCTTTTTTTGACTGGCTGTTTCTCTGCCACCTGATGGTCAAAATGGTCCAAAATTTGGTGTGAATGTAGCTCTGAGCTAGTGCTTTCCAGCCATAGTGGTCTCATAATTGTAGACCACATGGATTGATAACTGCAAGCATTTAAAGCAAATTAAAATCTCCATTGACTTAAAGTTGACCGAAGGAGCCTAGGAACCCTTTTTTGGACTGGCTGTTTCTCTGCCACCTGATGGTCAAAATGGCCCAAAATTTGGTGTGAATGTAGCTCTGAGCTAGTGCTTTCCAGCCATAGTGGTCTCATAATTGTAGACCACATGGATTGATAACTGCAAGCATTTAAAGCAAATTAAAATCTCCATTGACTTAAAGTGGACCGAAGGAGCCTAGGAACCCTTTTTTTGACTGGCTGTTTCTCTGCCACCTGATGGTCAAAATGGTCCAAAATTTGGTGTGAATGTAGCTCTGAGCTAGTGCTTTCCAGCCATAGTGGTCTCATAATTGTAGACCACATGGATTGATAACTGCAAGCATTTAAAGCAAATTAAAATCTCCATTGACTTAAAGTGGAACGAAGGAGCCTAGGAACCCTTTTTTTGACTGGCTGTTTCTCTGCCACCTGATGGTCAAAATGGTCCAAAATTTGGTGTGAATGTAGCTCTGAGCTAGTGTTTTCCAGCCATAGTGGTCTCATAATTGTAGACCACATGGATTGATAACTGCAAGCATTTAAAGCAAATTAAAATCTCCATTGACTTAAAGTGCACCGAAGGAGCCTAGGAACCCTTTTTTTGACTGGCTGTTTCTCTGCCACCTGATAGTCAAAATGGCCCAAAATTTGGTGTGAATGTAGCTCTGAGCTAGTAATTTCCAGCCATAGTGGTCCCATAATTGTAGACCACACGGATTGATAACTGCAAGCATTTAAAGCAAATTAAAATCTCCATTGACTTAAAGTGGACCGAAGGAGCCTAGGAACCCTTTTTTTGACTGGCTGTTTCTCTGCCACCTGATGGTCAAAATGGCCCAAAATTTGGTGTGAATGTAGCTCTGAGCTAGTGCTTTCCAGCCATAGTGGTCTCATAATTGTAGACCACATGGATTGATAACTGCAAGCATTTAAAGCAAATTAAAATCTCCATTGACTTAATGTGGACCGAAGGAGCCTAGGAACCCTTTTTTGGACTGGCTGTTTCTCTGCCACCTGATGGTCAAAATGGCCCAAAATTTGGTGTGAATGTAGCTCTGAGCTAGTGCTTTCCAGCCATAGTGGTCTCATAATTGTAGACCACATGGATTGATAACTGCAAGCATTTAAAGCAAATTAAAATCTCCATTGACTTAAAGTGGACCGAAGGAGCCTAGGAACCCTTTTTTTGACTGGCTGTTTCTCTGCCACCTGATGGTCAAAATGGTCCAAAATTTGGTGTGAATGTAGCTCTGAGCTAGTGCTTTCCAGCCATAGTGGTCTCATAATTGTAGACCACATGGATTGATAACTGCAAGCATTTAAAGCAAATTAAAATCTCCATTGACTTAAAGTGGAACGAAGGAGCCTAGGAACCCTTTTTTTGACTGGCTGTTTCTCTGCCACCTGATGGTCAAAATGGTCCAAAATTTGGTGTGAATGTAGCTCTGAGCTAGTGCTTTCCAGCCATAGTGGTCTCATAATTGTAGACCACATGGATTGATAACTGCAAGCATTTAAAGCAAATTAAAATCTCCATTGACTTAAAGTGCACCGAAGGAGCCTAGGAACCCTTTTTTTGACTGGCTGTTTCTCTGCCACCTGATGGTCAAAATGGCCCAAAATTTGGTGTGAATGTAGCTCTGAGCTAGTAATTTCCAGCCATAGTGGTCCCATAATTGTAGACCACACGGATTGATAACTGCAAGCATTTAAAGCAAATTAAAATCTCCATTGACTTAAAGTGGACCGAAGGAGCCTAGGAACCCTTTTTTTGACTGGCTGTTTCTCTGAAACCTGATGGTCAAAATGGCCCAAAATTTGGTGTGAATGTAGCTCTGAGCTAGTGCTTTCCAGCCATAGTGGTCTCATAATTGTAGACCACATGGATTGATAACTGCAAGCATTTAAAGCAAATTAAAATCTCCATTGACTTAATGTGGACCAAAGGAGCCTAGGAACCCTTTTTTTGACTGGCTGTTTCTCTGCCACCTGATGGTCAAAATGGCCCAAAATTTGGTGTGAATGTAGCTCTGAGCTAGTACTTTCCAGCCATAGTGGTCTCATAATTGTAGACCACATGGATTGATAACTGCAAGCATTTAAAGCAAATTAAAATCTCCATTGACTTAAAGTGGACCGAAGGAGCCTAGGAACCCTTTTTTTGACTGGCTGTTTCTCTGCCACCTGATGGTCAAAATGGCCCAAAATTTGGTGTGAATGTAGCTCTGAGCTAGTACTTTCCAGCCATAGTGGTCACATAATTGTAGACCACATGGATTGATAACTGCAATCATTTAAAGCAAATTAAAATCTCCATTGACTTAAAGTGGACCGAAGGAGCCTAGGAACCCTTTTTTTGACTGGCTGTTTCTCTGCCACCTGATGGTCAAAATGGTCCAAAATTTGGTGTGAATGTAGCTCTGAGCTAGTGCTTTCCAGCCATAGTGGTCTCATAATTGTAGACCACTTGGATTGATAACTGCAAGCATTTAAAGCAAATTAAAATCTCCATTGACTTAATGTGGACCGAAGGAGCCTAGGAACCCTTTTTTGGACTGGCTGTTTCTCTGCCACCTGATGGTCAAAATGGCCCAAAATTTGGTGTGAATGTAGCTCTGAGCTAGTGCTTTCCAGCCATAGTGGTCTCATAATTGTAGACCACATGGATTGATAACTGCAAGCATTTAAAGCAAATTAAAATCTCCATTGACTTAAAGTGGACCGAAGGAGCCTAGGAACCCTTTTTTTGACTGGCTGTTTCTCTGCCACCTGATGGTCAAAATGGTCCAAAATTTGGTGTGAATGTAGCTCTGAGCTAGTGCTTTCCAGCCATAGTGGTCTCATAATTGTAGACCACATGGATTGATAACTGCAAGCATTTAAAGCAAATTAAAATCTCCATTGACTTAAAGTGGAACGAAGGAGCCTAGGAACCCTTTTTTTGACTGGCTGTTTCTCTGCCACCTGATGGTCAAAATGGTCCAAAATTTGGTGTGAATGTAGCTCTGAGCTAGTGCTTTCCAGCCATAGTGGTCTCATAATTGTAGACCACATGGATTGATAACTGCAAGCATTTAAAGCAAATTAAAATCTCCATTGACTTAAAGTGCACCGAAGGAGCCTAGGAACCCTTTTTTTGACTGGCTGTTTCTCTGCCACCTGATGGTCAAAATGGCCCAAAATTTGGTGTGAATGTAGCTCTGAGCTAGTAATTTCCAGCCATAGTGGTCCCATAATTGTAGACCACACGGATTGATAACTGCAAGCATTTAAAGCAAATTAAAATCTCCATTGACTTAAAGTGGACCGAAGGAGCCTAGGAACCCTTTTTTTGACTGGCTGTTTCTCTGCCACCTGATGGTCAAAATGGCCCAAAATTTGGTGTGAATGTAGCTCTGAGCTAGTGCTTTCCAGCCATAGTGGTCTCATAATTGTAGACCACATGGATTGATAACTGCAAGCATTTAAAGCAAATTAAAATCTCCATTGACTTAATGTGGACCAAAGGAGCCTAGGAACCCTTTTTTTGACTGGCTGTTTCTCTGCCACCTGATGGTCAAAATGGCCCAAAATTTGGTGTGAATGTAGCTCTGAGCTAGTACTTTCCAGCCATAGTGGTCTCATAATTGTAGACCACATGGATTGATAACTGCAAGCATTTAAAGCAAATTAAAATCTCCATTGACATAAAGTGGACCGAAGGAGCCTAGGAACCCTTTTTTTGACTGGCTGTTTCTCTGCCACCTGATGGTCAAAATGGCCCAAAATTTGGTGTGAATGTAGCTCTGAGCTAGTACTTTCCAGCCATAGTGGTCACATAATTGTAGACCACATGGATTGATAACTGCAATCATTTAAAGCAAATTAAAATCTCCATTGACTTAAAGTGGACCGAAGGAGCCTAGGAACCCTTTTTTTGACTGGCTGTTTCTCTGCCACCTGATGGTCAAAATGGTCCAAAATTTGGTGTGAATGTAGCTCTGAGCTAGTGCTTTCCAGCCATAGTGGTCTCATAATTGTAGACCACATGGATTGATAACTGCAAGCATTTAAAGCAAATTAAAATCTCCATTGACTTAAAGTTGACCGAAGGAGCCTAGGAACCCTTTTTTGGACTGGCTGTTTCTCTGCCACCTGATGGTCAAAATGGCCCAAAATTTGGTGTGAATGTAGCTCTGAGCTAGTGCTTTCCAGCCATAGTGGTCTCATAATTGTAGACCACATGGATTGATAACTGCAAGCATTTAAAGCAAATTAAAATCTCCATTGACTTAAAGTGGACCGAAGGAGCCTAGGAACCCTTTTTTTGACTGGCTGTTTCTCTGCCACCTGATGGTCAAAATGGTCCAAAATTTGGTGTGAATGTAGCTCTGAGCTAGTGCTTTCCAGCCATAGTGGTCTCATAATTGTAGACCACATGGATTGATAACTGCAAGCATTTAAAGCAAATTAAAATCTCCATTGACTTAAAGTGGAACGAAGGAGCCTAGGAACCCTTTTTTTGACTGGCTGTTTCTCTGCCACCTGATGGTCAAAATGGTCCAAAATTTGGTGTGAATGTAGCTCTGAGCTAGTGTTTTCCAGCCATAGTGGTCTCATAATTGTAGACCACATGGATTGATAACTGCAAGCATTTAAAGCAAATTAAAATCTCCATTGACTTAAAGTGCACCGAAGGAGCCTAGGAACCCTTTTTTTGACTGGCTGTTTCTCTGCCACCTGATAGTCAAAATGGCCCAAAATTTGGTGTGAATGTAGCTCTGAGCTAGTAATTTCCAGCCATAGTGGTCCCATAATTGTAGACCACACGGATTGATAACTGCAAGCATTTAAAGCAAATTAAAATCTCCATTGACTTAAAGTGGACCGAAGGAGCCTAGGAACCCTTTTTTTGACTGGCTGTTTCTCTGCCACCTGATGGTCAAAATGGCCCAAAATTTGGTGTGAATGTAGCTCTGAGCTAGTGCTTTCCAGCCATAGTGGTCTCATAATTGTAGACCACATGGATTGATAACTGCAAGCATTTAAAGCAAATTAAAATCTCCATTGACTTAATGTGGACCGAAGGAGCCTAGGAACCCTTTTTTGGACTGGCTGTTTCTCTGCCACCTGATGGTCAAAATGGCCCAAAATTTGGTGTGAATGTAGCTCTGAGCTAGTGCTTTCCAGCCATAGTGGTCTCATAATTGTAGACCACATGGATTGATAACTGCAAGCATTTAAAGCAAATTAAAATCTCCATTGACTTAAAGTGGACCGAAGGAGCCTAGGAACCCTTTTTTTGACTGGCTGTTTCTCTGCCACCTGATGGTCAAAATGGTCCAAAATTTGGTGTGAATGTAGCTCTGAGCTAGTGCTTTCCAGCCATAGTGGTCTCATAATTGTAGACCACATGGATTGATAACTGCAAGCATTTAAAGCAAATTAAAATCTCCATTGACTTAAAGTGGAACGAAGGAGCCTAGGAACCCTTTTTTTGACTGGCTGTTTCTCTGCCACCTGATGGTCAAAATGGTCCAAAATTTGGTGTGAATGTAGCTCTGAGCTAGTGCTTTCCAGCCATAGTGGTCTCATAATTGTAGACCACATGGATTGATAACTGCAAGCATTTAAAGCAAATTAAAATCTCCATTGACTTAAAGTGCACCGAAGGAGCCTAGGAACCCTTTTTTTGACTGGCTGTTTCTCTGCCACCTGATGGTCAAAATGGCCCAAAATTTGGTGTGAATGTAGCTCTGAGCTAGTAATTTCCAGCCATAGTGGTCCCATAATTGTAGACCACACGGATTGATAACTGCAAGCATTTAAAGCAAATTAAAATCTCCATTGACTTAAAGTGGACCGAAGGAGCCTAGGAACCCTTTTTTTGACTGGCTGTTTCTCTGCCACCTGATGGTCAAAATGGCCCAAAATTTGGTGTGAATGTAGCTCTGAGCTAGTGCTTTCCAGCCATAGTGGTCTCATAATTGTAGACCACATGGATTGATAACTGCAAGCATTTAAAGCAAATTAAAATCTCCATTGACTTAATGTGGACCAAAGGAGCCTAGGAACCCTTTTTTTGACTGGCTGTTTCTCTGCCACCTGATGGTCAAAATGGCCCAAAATTTGGTGTGAATGTAGCTCTGAGCTACTACTTTCCAGCCATAGTGGTCTCATAATTGTAGACCACATGGATTGATAACTGCAAGCATTTAAAGCAAATTAAAATCTCCATTGACTTAAAGTGGACCGAAGGAGCCTAGGAACCCTTTTTTTGACTGGCTGTTTCTCTGCCACCTGATGGTCAAAATGGTCCAAAATTTGGTGTGAATGTAGCTCTGAGCTAGTGCTTTCCAGCCATAGTGGTCTCATAATTGTAGACCACATGGATTGATAACTGCAAGCATTTAAAGCAAATTAAAATCTCCATTGACTTAAAGTGGACCGAAGGAGCCTAGGAACCCTTTTTTTGACTGGCTGTTTCTCTGCCACCTGATGGTCAAAATGGCCCAAAATTTGGTGTGAATGTAGCTCTGAGCTAGTAATTTCCAGCCATAGTGGTCCCATAATTGTAGACCACACGGATTGATAACTGCAAGCATTTAAAGCAAATTAAAATCTCCATTGACTTAAAGTGGACCGAAGGAGCCTAGGAACCCTTTTTTTGACTGGCTGTTTCTCTGCCACCTGATGGTCAAAATGGCCCAAAATTTGGTGTGAATGTAGCTCTGAGCTAGTGCTTTCCAGCCATAGTGGTCTCATAATTGTAGACCACATGGATTGATAACTGCAAGCATTTAAAGCAAATTAAAATCTCCATTGACTTAATGTGGACCAAAGGAGCCTAGGAACCCTTTTTTTGACTGGCTGTTTCTCTGCCACCTGATGGTCAAAATGGCCCAAAATTTGGTGTGAATGTAGCTCTGAGCTAGTACTTTCCAGCCATAGTGGTCACATAATTGTAGACCACATGGATTGATAACTGCAATCATTTAAAGCAAATTAAAATCTCCATTGACTTAAAGTGGACCGAAGGAGCCTAGGAACCCTTTTTTTGACTGGCTGTTTCTCTGCCACCTGATGGTCAAAATGGCCCAAAATTTGGTGTGAATGTAGCTCTGAGCTAGTGCTTTCCAGCCATAGTGGTCTCATAATTGTAGACCACATGGATTGATAACTGCAAGCATTTAAAGCAAATTAAAATCTCCATTGACTTAAAGTGGACCGAAGGAGCCTAGGAACCCTTTTTTTGACTGGCTGTTTCTCTGCCACCTGATGGTCAAAATGGCCCAAAATTTGGTGTGAATGTAGCTCTGAGCTAGTGCTTTCCAGCCATAGTGGTCTCATAATTGTAGACCACATGGATTGATAACTGCAAGCATTTAAAGCAAATTAAAATCTCCATTGACTTAAAGTGGACCGAAGGAGCCTAGGAACCCTTTTTTTGACTGACTGTTTCTCTGCCACCTGATGGTCAAAATGGCCCAAAATTTGGTGTGAATGTAGCTCTGAGCTAGTGCTTTCCAGCCATAGTGGTCTCATAATTGTAGACCACATGGATTGATAACTGCAAGCATTTAAAGCAAATTAAAATCTCCATTGACTTAAAGTGGACCGAAGGAGCCTAGGAACCCTTTTTTGACTGGCTGTTTCTCTGCCACCTGATGGTCAAAATGGCCCAAAATTTTTTGTGAATGTAGCACTGAGCTAGTGCTTTCCAGCCATAGTGGTCTCATAATTGTAGACCACATGGATTGATAACTGCAAGCATTTAAAGCAAATTAAAGTCTCCATTGACTTAAAGTGGACCGAAGGAGCCTAGGAACCCTGTTTTTGACTGACTGTTTCTCTGCCACCTGATGGTCAAAATGGCCCAAAATTTGGTGTGAATGTAGCTCTGAGCTAGTGCTTTCCAGCCATAGTGGTCTCATAATTGTAGACCACATGGATTGATAACTGCAAGCATTTAAAGCAAATTAAAATCTCCATTGACTTAAAGTGGAGGAACCCTTTTTTTGACTGGCTGTTTCTCTGCCACCTGATGGTCAAAATGGCCCAAAATTTGGTGTGAATTGTAGCTCTGAGCTAGTGCTTTCCAGCCATAGTGGTCTAATAATTGTAGACCACATGGATTGATAACTGCAAGCATTTAAAACAAATTAAAATCTCCATTGACTTAAAGTGGACCAAAGGAGCCTAGGAACCCTTTTTTTGACTGGCTGTTTCTCTCCCACCTGATGGTCAAAATGGCCCAAAATTTGGTGTGAATGTAGCTCTGAGCTAGTGCTTTCCAGCCATAGTGGTCTCATAATTGTAGACCACATGGATTGATAACTGCACGCATTTAAAGCAAATTAAAATCTCCATTGACTTAAAGTGGACCGAAGGAGCCTAGGAACCCTTTTTTTGACTGGCTGTTTCTCTGCCACCTGATGGTCAAAATGGCCCAAGAATTTGGTGTGAATGTAGCTCTGAGCTAGTGCTTTCCAGCCATAGTGGTCTCATAATTGTAGACCACATGGATTGATAACTGCAAGCATTTAAAGCAAATTAAAATCTCCATTGACTTAAAGTGGACCGAAGGAGCCTAGGAACCCTTTTTTTGACTGGCTGTTTCTCTGCCACCTGATGGGTCAAAAATGGCCCAAAATTTGGTGTGAATGTAGCTCTGAGCTAGTGCTTTCCAACCATAGTGGTCTCATAATTGTAGACCACATGGATTGATAACTGCAAGCATTTAAAGCAAATTAAAATCTCCATTGACTTAAAGTGGACCGAAGGAGCCTAGGAAACCCTTTTTTGGACTGGCTGTTTCTCTGCCACCTGATGGTCAAAATGGCCCAAAATTTGGTGTGAATGTAGCTCTGAGCTAGTACTTTCCAGCCATAGTGGTCTCATAATTGTAGACAACATGGATTGATAACTGCAAGCATTTAAAGCAAATTAAAATCTCCATTCACTTAAAGTGGACCGAAGGAGCCTAGGAAACCTTTTTTTTGACTGGCTGCTTCTCTGCCACCTGATGGTCAAAATGGCCCAAAATTTGGTGTGAATGTAGCTCTGAAGCTAGTGCTTTCCAGCCATAGTGGTCTCATAATTGTAGACCACATGGATTGATAACTGCAAGCATTTAAAGCAAATTAAAATCTCCATTGACTTAAAGTGGACCAAAGGAGCCTAGGAACCCCTTTTTTTGACTGGCTGTTTCTCTGCCACCTGATGGTCAAAATGGCCCAAAATTTGGGTGTGAATGTAGGTCTGAGCTAGTGCTTTCCAGCCATAGTGGTCTCATAATTGTAGACCACATGGATTGATAACTGCACGCATTTAAAGCAAATTAAAATCTCCATTGACTTAAAGTGGACCGAAGGGAGCCTAGGAACCCTTTTTTTGACTGGCTGTTTCTCTGCCACCTGATGGTCAAAATGGCCCAAAATTTGGTGTGAATGTAGCTCTGAGCTAGTGCTTTCCAGCCATAGTGGTCTCATAATTGTAGACCACATGGATTGATAACTGCAAGCATTTAAAGCAAATTAAAATCTCCATTGACTTAAAGTGGACCGAAGGAGCCTAGGAACCCTTTTTTTGACTGGCTGTTTCTCTGCCACCTGATGGTCAAAAATGGCCCAAAATTTTGGTGTGAATGTAGCTCTGAGCTAGTGCTTTCCAACCATAGTGATCTCATAATTGTAGACCACATGGATTGATAACTGCAAGCATTTAAAGCAAATTAAATCTCCATTGACTTAAAGTGGACCGAAGGAGCCTAGGAACCCTTTTTTTGACTGGCTGTTTCTCTGCCACCTGATGGTCAAAATGGCCCCAAAATTTGGTGTGAATGTAGCTCTGAGCTAGTACTTTCCAGCCATAGTGGTCTCATAATTGTAGACAACATGGATTGATAACTGCAAGCATTTAAAGCAAATTAAAATCTCCATTCACTTAAAGTGGACGAAGGAGCCTAGGAACCCTTTTTTTGACTGGCTGCTTCTCTGCCACCTGATGGTCAAAATGGCCCAAATTTGGTGTGAATGTAGCTCTGAGCTAGTGCTTTCCAGCCATAGTGGTCTCATAATTGTAGACACATGGATTGATAACTGCAAGCATTTAAAGCAAATTAAAATCTCCATTGACTTAAAGTGGACCGAAGGAGCCTAGGAACCCTTTTTTTGACTGGCTGTTTCTCTGCCACCTGATGGTCAAAATGGCCCAAAATTTGGTGTGAATGTAGCTCTGAGCTAGTACTTTCCAGCCATAGTGGTCTCATAATTGTAGACCACATGGATTGATAACTGCAAGCATTTAAAGCAAATTAAAATCTCCATTGACTTAAAGTGGACCGAAGTAGCCTAGGACCCCTTTTTTTGACTGGCTGTTTCTCTGCCACCTGATGGTCAAAATGGCCCAAAATTTGGTGTGAATTGTAGCTCTGAGCTAGTGCTTTCCAGCCATAGTGGTCTAATAATTGTAGACCACATGGATTGATAACTGCAAGCATTTAAAACAAATTAAAATCTCCATTGACTTAAAGTGGACCAAAGGAGCCTAGGAACCCTTTTTTTGACTGGCTGTTTCTCTGCCACCTGATGGTCAAAATGGCCCAAAATTTGTGTGAATGTAGCTCTGAGCTAGTACTTTCCAGCCATAGTGGTCTCATAATTGTAGACAACATGGATTGATAACTGCAAGCATTTTAAAGCAAATTAAAATCTCCATTCACTTAAAGTGGACCGAAGGAGCCTAGGAACACTTTTTTTGACTGGCTGCTTCTCTGCCACCTGATGGTCAAAATGGCCCAAAATTTGGTGTGAATGTAGCTCTGAGCTAGTACTTTCCAGCCATAGTGGTCTCATAATTGTAGACAACATGGATTGATAACTGCAAGCATTTAAAGCAAATTAAAATCTCCATTCACTTAAAGTGGACCGAAGGAGCCTAGGAACCCTTTTTTTGACTGGCTGCTTCTCTGCCACCTGATGGTCAAAATGGCCCAAAATTTGGTGTGAATGTAGCTCTGAGCTAGTGCTTTCCAGCCATAGTGGTCTCATAATTGTAGACCACATGGATTGATAACTGCAAGCATTTAAAGCAAATTAAAATCTCCATTGACTTAAAGTGGACCAAAGGAGCCTAGGAACCCCTTTTTTTGACTGGCTGTTTCTCTGCCACCTGATGGTCAAAATGGCCCAAAATTTGGTGTGAATGTAGGTCTGAGCTAGTGCTTTCCAGCCATAGTGGTCTCATAATTGTAGACCACATGGATTGATAACTGCACGCATTTAAAGCAAATTAAAATCTCCATTGACTTAAAGTGGACCGAAGGAGCCCTAGGAACCCTTTTTTTGACTGGCTGTTTCTCTGCCACCTGATGGTCAAAATGGCCCAAAATTTGGTGTGAATGTAGCTCTGAGCTAGTGCTTTCCAGCCATAGTGGTCTCATAATTGTAGACCACATGGATTGATAACTGCAAGCATTTAAAGCAAATTAAAATCTCCATTGACTTAAAGTGGACCGAAGGAGCCTAGGAACCCTTTTTTTGACTGGCTGTTTCTCTGCCACCTGATGGTCAAAATGGCCCCAAAATTTGGTGTGAATGTAGCTCTGAGCTAGTGCTTTCCAACCATAGTGATCTCATAATTGTAGACCACATGGATTGATAACTGCAAGCATTTAAAGCAAATTAAAATCTCCATTGACTTAAAGTGGACCGAAGGAGCCTAGGAACCCTTTTTTTGACTGCTGTTTCTCTGCCACCTGATGGTCAAAATGGCCCAAAATTTGGTGTGAATGTAGCTCTGAGCTAGTACTTTCCAGCCATAGTGGTCTCATAATTGTAGACAACATGGATTGATAACTGCAAGCATTTAAAGCAAATTAAAATCTCCATTCACTTAAAGTGGACCGAAGGAGCTAGGAACCCTTTTTTTGACTGGCTGCTTCTCTGCCACCTGATGGTCAAAATGGCCCAAAATTTTGGTGTGAATGTAGCTCTGAGCTAGTGCTTTCCAGCCATAGTGGTCTCATAATTGTAGACCACATGGATTGATAACTGCAAGCATTTAAAGCAAATTAAAATCTCCATTGACTTAAAAGTGGACCGAAGGAGCCTAGGAACCCTTTTTTTTGACTGGCTGTTTCTCTGCCACCTGATGGTCAAAATGGCCCAAAATTTGGTGTGAATGTAGCTCTGAGCTAGTACTTTCCAGCCATAGTGGTCTCATAATTGTAGACCACATGGATTGATAACTGCAAGCATTTAAAGCAAATTAAAATCTCCATTGACTTAAAGTGGACCGAAGTAGCCTAGGAACCCTTTTTTTGACTGGCTGTTTTCTCTGCCACCTGATGGTCAAAATGGCCCAAAATTTGGTGTGAATTGTAGCTCTGAGCTAGTGCTTTCCAGCCATAGTGGTCTAATAATTGTAGACCACATGGATTGATAACTGCAAGCATTTAAACAAATTAAAATCTCCATTGACTTAAAGTGGACCAAAGGAGCCTAGGAACCCTTTTTTTGACTGGCTGTTTCTCTGCCACCTGATGGTCAAAATGGCCCAAAATTTGGTGTGAATGTAGCTCTGAGCTAGTACTTTCCAGCCATAGTGGTCTCATAATTGTAGACAACATGGATGATAACTGCAAGCATTTAAAGCAAATTAAAATCTCCATTCACTTAAAGTGGACCGAAGGAGCCTAGGAACCCTTTTTTTGACTGGCTGCTTCTCTGCCACCTGATGGTCAAAAATGGCCCAAAATTTGGTGTGAATGTAGCTCTGAGCTAGTGCTTTCCAGCCATAGTGGTCTCATAATTGTAGACCACATGGATTGATAACTGCAAGCATTTAAAGCAAATTAAATCTCCATTGACTTAAAGTGGACCGAAGGAGCCTAGGAACCCTTTTTTTGACTGGCTGTTTCTCTGCCACCTGATGGTCAAAATGGCCCAAAATTTGGTGTGAATGTAGCTCTGAGCTAGTACTTTCCAGCCATAGTGGTCTCATAATTGTAGACCACATGGATTGATAACTGCAAGCATTTAAAGCAAATTAAAATCTCCATTGACTTAAAGTGGACCGAAGGAGCCTAGGAACCCTTTTTTTGACTGGCTGTTTCTCTGCCACCTGATGGTCAAAATGGCCCAAAATTTGGTTGTGAATGTAGCTCTGAGCTAGTACTTTCCAGCCATAGAGGTCCCATAAATTGTAGACCACATGGATTGATAACTGCAAGCATTTAAAGCAAATTAAAATCTCCATTGACTTAAAGTGGACCAAAGGAGCCTAGGAACCCTTTTTTTGACTGGCTGTTTCTCTGCCACCTGATGGTCAAAATGGCCCAAAATTTGGTGTGGAATTGTAGCTCTGAGCTAGTGCTTTCCAGCCATAGTGGTCTAATAATTGTAGACCACATGGATTGATAACTGCAAGCATTTAAACAAATTAAAATCTCCATTGACTTAAAGTGGACCAAAGGAGCCTAGGAACCCTTTTTTTGACTGGCTGTTTCCTCTGCCACCTGATGGTAAAAATGGCCCAAAATTTGGTGTGAATGTAGCTCTGAGCTAGTGCTTTCCAGCCATAGTGGTCTCATAATTGTAGACCACATGGATTGATAACTGCAAGCATTTAAAGCAAATTAAAATCTCCATTGACTTAAAGTGGACCAAAGAGACGCCTAGGAACCTTTTTTTTGACTGGCTGTTTCTCTGCCACCTGATGGTCAAAATGGCCCAAAATTTGGTGTGAATGTAGCTCTGAGCTAGTAATTTCCAGCCATAGTGGTCCCATAATTGTAGACCACATGGATTGATAACTGCAAGCATTTAAAGCAAATAAAAATCTCCAATGACTCAAAGTGGACCGAAGGAGCCTAGGAACCCTTTTTTTGACTGGCTGTTTCTCTGCCACCTGATGGTCAAAATGGCCCAAAATTTGGTGTGAATGTAGCTCTGAGCTAGTGCTTTCCAGCCATAGTGGTCTCATAATTGTAGACCACATGGATTGATAACTGCAAGCATTTAAAGCAAATTAAAATCTCCATTGACTTAAAGTGGACCGAAGGAGCCTAGGAACCCTTTTTTTGACTGGCTGTTTCTCTGCCACCTGATGGTCAAAATGGCCCAAAATTTGGTGTGAATGTAGCTCTGAGCTAGTACTTTCCAGCCATAGTGGTCCCATAATTGTAGACCACATGGATTGATAACTGCAAGCATTTAAAGCAAATTAAAATCTCCATTGACTTAAAGTGGACCGAAGGAGCCTAGGAACCCTTTTTTTGACTGGCTGTTTCTCTGCCACCTGATGGTCCAAAATGGCCCAAAATTTGGTGTGAATGTAGCTCTGAGCTAATAATTTCCAGCGATAGTGGTCCCATAATTGTAGACCACACGGATTGATAACTGCAAGCATTTAAAGCAAATTAAAATCTCCATTGACTAAAGTGGACCGAAGGAGCCTAGGAACCCTTTTTTTGACTGGATGTTTCTCTGGCCACCTGATGGTCAAAATGGCCCAAAATTTGGTGTGAATGTAGCTCTGAGCTAGTGCTTTCCAGCCATAGTGGTCTCATAATTGTAGACCACATGGATTGATAACTGCAAGCATTTAAAGCAAATTAAAATCTCCATTGACTTAAAGTGGACCGAAGGAGCCTAGGAACCCCTTTTTTTGACTGGCTGTTTTCTCTGCCACCTGATGGTCAAAATGGCCCAAAATTTGGTGTGAATGTAGCTCTGAGCTAGTGCTTTCCAGCCATAGTGGTCTCATAATTGTAGACCACATGGATGATAACTGCAAGCATTTAAAGCAAATTAAAATCTCCATTGACTTAAAGTGGACCGAAGGGAGCCTAGGAACCCTTTTTTTGACTGGCTGTTTCTCTGCCACCTGATGGGTCAGAAATGGCCCAAAATTTGGTGTGAATGTAGCTCTGAGCTAGTAATTTCCAGCCATAGTGGTCCCATAATTGTAGACCACACGGATTGATAACTGCAAGCATTTAAAGCAAAATTAAAATCTCCATTGACTTAAAGTGGACCGAAGGAGCCTAGGAACCCTTTTTTTGGACTGGCTGTTTCTCTGCCACCTGATGGTCAAAATGGCCCAAAATTTGGTGTGAATGTAGCTCTGAGCTAGTGCTTTCCAGCCATAGTGGTCTCATAATTGTAGACCACATGGATTGATAACTGCAAGCATTTTAAAGCAATTAAAATCTCCATTGACTTAAAGTGGACCGAAGGAGCCTAGGAACCCTTTTTTTGACTGGCTGTTTCTCTGCCACCTGATGGTCAAAATGGCCCAAAATTTGGTGTGGAATGTAGCTCTGAGCTAGTACTTTCCAGCCATAGTGGTCTCATAATTGTAGACCACATGGATTGATAACTGCAAGCATTTAAAGCAAATTAAAATCTCCATTGACTTAAAGTGGACCGAAGGAGCCTAGGAACCCCTTTTTTTGGACTGGCTGTTTCTCTGCCACCTGATGGTCAAAATGGCCCAAAATTTGGTGTGAATGTAGCTCTGAGCTAGTACTTTCCAGCCATAGAGGTCCCATAATTGTAGACCACATGGATTGATAACTGCAAGCATTTAAAGCAAATTAAAATCTCCATTGACTTAAAGTGGACCAAAGGAGCCTAGGAACCCTTTTTTTGACTGGCTGTTTCTCTGCACCTGATGGTCAAAATGGCCCAAAATTTGGTGTGAATTGTAGCTCTGAGCTAGTGCTTTCCAGCCATAGTGGTCTAATAATTGTAGACCACATGGATTGATAACTGCAAGCATTTAAAACAAATTAAAATCTCCATTGACTTAAAGTGGACCAAAGGAGCCTAGGAACCCTTTTTTTGACTGGCTGTTTCTCTGCCACCTGATGGTAAAAATGGCCCAAAAATTTGGTGTGAATGTAGCTCTGAGCTAGTGCTTTCCAGCCATAGTGGTCTCATAATTGTAGACCACATGGATTGATAACTGCAAGCATTTAAAGCAAATTAAAATCTCCATTGACTTAAAGTGGACCAAAGGAGCCTAGGAACCTTTTTTTTTGACTGGCTGTTTCTCTGCCACCTGATGGTCAAAATGGCCCAAAATTTGGTGTGAATGTAGCTCTGAGCTAGTGCTTTCCAGCCATAGTGGTCTCATAATTGTAGACCACATGGATTGATAACTGCAAGCATTTAAAGCAAATTAAAATCTCCATTGACTTAAAGTGGACCGAAGGAGCCTAGGAACCCTTTTTTTGACTGGCTGTTTCTCTGCCACCTGATGGGTCAAAATGGCCCAAAATTTGGTGTGAATGTAGCTCTGAGCTAGTGCTTTCCAGCCATAGTGGTCTCATAATTGTAGACCACATGGATTGATAACTGCAAGCATTTAAAGCAAATTAAATTCTCCATTGACTTAAAGTGGACCGAAGGAGCCTAGGAACCCTTTTTTTGACTGGCTGTTTCTCTGCCACCTGATGGTCAAAATGGCCCAAAATTTGGTGTGAATGTAGCTCTGAGCTAGTACTTTCCAGGCATAGTGGTCTCATAATTGTAGACCACATGGATTGATAACTGCAAGCATTTAAAGCAAATTAAAATCTCCATTGACTTAAAGTGGACCGAAGGAGCCTAGGAACCCTTTTTTTGACTGGCTGTTTCTCTGCCACCTGATGGTCAAAATGGCCCAAAATTTGGTGTGAATGTAGCTCTGAGCTAGTGCTTTCCAGCCATAGTGGTCTCATAATTGTAGACCACATGGATTGATAACTGCAAGCATTTAAAGCAAATTAAAATCTCCATTGACTTAAGTGGACCGAAGGAGCCTAGGAACCCTTTTTTTGACTGGCTGTTTCTCTGCCACCTGATGGTCAAAATGGCCCAAAATTTGGTGTGAATGTAGCTCTGAGCTAGTACTTTCCAGCCATAGTGGTCCCATAATTGTAGACCACATGGATTGATAACTGCAAGCATTTAAAGCAAATTAAAATCTCCATTGACTTAAAGTGGACCGAAGGGAGCCTAGGAACCCTTTTTTTGAACTGGCTGTTTCTCTGCCACCTGATGGTCAAAATGGCCCAAACATTTGGTGTGAATGTAGCTCTGAGCTAGTAATTTCCAGCCATAGTGGTCCCATAATTGTAGACCACATGGATTGATAACTGCAAGCATTTAAAGCAAATTAAAATCTCCATTGACTTAAAGTGGACCGAAGGAGCCTAGGAACCCTTTTTTTGACTGGCTGTTTCTCTGCCACCCTGATGGTCAAAATGGCCCAAAATTTGGTGTGAATGTAGCTCTGAGCTAGTACTTTCCAGGGCATAGTGGTCTCATAATTGTAGACCACATGGATTGATAACTGCAAGCATTTAAAGCAAATTAAAATCTCCATTGACTTAAAGTGGACCGAAGGAGCCTAGGAACCCTTTTTTTTGACTGGCTGTTTCTCTGCACCTGATGGTCAAAATGGCCCAAAATTTGGTGTGAATGTAGCTCTGAGCTAGTGCTTTCCAGCCATAGTGGTCTCATAATTGTAGACCACATGGATTGATAACTGCAAGCATTTAAAGCAAATTAAAATCTCCATTGACTTAAAGTGGACCGAAGGAGCCTAGGAACCCTTTTTTTGACTGGCTGTTTCTCTGCACCTGATGGTCAAAATGGCCCAAAATTTGGTGTGTGAATGTAGCTCTGAGCTAGTACTTTCCAGCCATAGTGGTCCCATAATTGTAGACCACATGGATTGATAACTGCAAGCATTTAAAGCAAATTAAAATCTCCATTGACTTAAAGTGGACCGAAGGAGCCTAGGAACCCTTTTTTTGACTGGCTGTTTCTCTGCCACCTGATGGTCAAAATGGCCAAAATTTGGTGTGAATGTAGCTCTGAGCTAGTAATTTCCAGCCATAGTGGTCCCATAATTGTAGACCACATGGATTGATAACTGCAAGCATTTAAAGCAAATAAAAATCTCCAATGACTCAAAGTGGACCGAAGGAGCCTAGGAACCCTTTTTTTGACTGGCTGTTTCTCTGCCACCTGATGGTCAAAATGGCCCAAAATTTGGTGTGAATGTAGCTCTGAGCTAGTGCTTTCCAGCCATAGTGGTCTCATAATTGTAGACCACATGGATTGATAACTGCAAGCATTTAAAGCAAATTAAAATCTCCATTGACTTAAAGTGGACCGAAGGAGCCTAGGAACCCTTTTTTTGACTGGCTGTTTCTCTGCCACCTGATGGTCAAAATGGCCCAAAATTTGGTGTGAATGTAGCTCTGAGCTAGTACTTTCCAGCCATAGTGGTCCCATAATTGTAGACCACATGGATTGATAACTGCAAGCATTTAAAGCAAATTAAAATCTCCATTGACTTAAAGTGGACCGAAGGAGCCTAGGAACCCTTTTTTTGACTGGCTGTTTCTCTGCCACCTGATGGTCAAAATGGCCCAAAATTTGGTGTGAATGTAGCTCTGAGCTAATAATTTCCAGCGATAGTGGTCCCATAATTGTAGACCACACGGATTGATAACTGCAAGCATTTAAAGCAAATTAAAATCTCCATTGACTTAAAGTGGACCGAAGGAGCCTAGGAACCCTTTTTTTGACTGGATGTTTCTCTGCCACCTGATGGTCAAAATGGCCCAAAATTGGTGTGAATGTAGCTCTGAGCTAGTGCTTTCCAGCCATAGTGGTCTCATAATTGTAGACCACATGGATTGATAACTGCAAGCATTTAAAGCAAATTAAAATCCTCCATTGACTTAAAGTGGACCCGAAGGAGCCCTAGGAACCCTTTTTTTTGACTGGCTGTTTCTCTGCCACCTGATGGTCAAAATGGCCCAAAATTTGGTGTGAATGTAGCTCTGAGCTAGTGCTTTCCAGCCATAGTGGTCTCATAATTGTAGACCACATGGATTGATAACTGCAAGCATTTAAAGCAAATTAAAATCTCCATTGACTTAAAGTGGACCGAAGGAGCCTAGGAACCCTTTTTTGACTGGCTGTTTTCTCTGCCACCTGATGGTCAAAATGGCCCAAAATTGGTGTGAATGTAGCTCTGAGCTAGTAATTTCCAGCCATAGTGGTCCCATAATTGTAGACCACACGGATTGATAACTGCAAGCATTTAAAGCAAATTAAAATCTCCATTGACTTAAAGTGGACCGAAGGAGCCTAGGAACCCTTTTTTTGACTGGCTGTTTCTCTGCCACCTGATGGTCAAATGGCCCAAAATTTGGTGTGAATGTAGCTCTGAGCTAGTGCTTTCCAGCCATAGTGGTCTCATAATTGTAGACCACATGGATTGATAACTGCAAGCATTTAAAGCAAATTAAAATCTCCATTGACTTAAAGTGGACCAAAGGAGCCTAGGAACCCTTTTTTTGACTGGCTGTTTCTCTGCCACCTGATGGTCAAAATGGCCCAAAATTTGGTGTGAATGTAGCTCTGAGCTAGTAATTTCCAGCCATAGTGGTCCCATAATTGTAGACCACATGGATTGATAACTGCAAGCATTTAAAGCAAATAAACATCTCCCAATGACTCAAAGTGAACCGAAGGAGCCTAGGAACCCTTTTTTTGACTGGCTGTTTCCTCTGCCACCTGATGTTCAAAATGGCCCAAAATTTGGTGTGAATGTAGCTCTGAGCTAGTGCTTTCCAGCCATAGTGGTCTCATAATTGTAGACCACATGGATTGATAACTGCAAGCATTTAAAGCAAAATTAAAATCTCCATTGACTTAAAGTGGACCGAAGGAGCCTAGGAACCCTTTTTTTGACTGGCTGTTTCTCTGCCACCTGATGGTCAAAATGGCCCAAAATTTGGTGTGAATGTAGCTCTGAGCTAGTACTTTCCAGCCATAGTGGTCCCATAATTGTAGACCACATGGATTGATAACTGCAAGCATTTAAAGCAAATTAAAATCTCCATTGACTTAAAGTGGACGAAGGAGCCTAGGAACCCTTTTTTTTGACTGGCTGTTTCTCTGCCACCTGATGGTCAAAATGGCCCAAAATTTGGTGTGAATGTAGCTCTGAGCTAATAATTTCCAGCCATAGTGGTCCCATAATTGTAGACCACACGGATTGATAACTGCAAGCATTTAAAGCAAATTAAAATCTCCATTGACTTAAAGTGGACCGAAGGAGCCTAGGAACCCTTTTTTGAACTGGATGTTTCTCTGCCACCTGATGGTCAAAATGGCCCAAAATTTGGTGTGAATGTAGCTCTGAGCTAGTGCTTTTCCAGCCATAGTGGTCTCATAATTGTAGACCACATGGATTGATAACTGCAAGCATTTAAAGCAAATTAAAATCTCCATTGACTTAAAGTGGACCAAAGGAGCCTAGGAACCCTTTTTTTGACTGGCTGTTTCTCTGCCACCTGATGGTCAAAAGGGCCCAAAATTTGGTGTGAATGTAGCTCTGAGCTAGTAATTTCCAGCCATAGTGGTCCCATAATTGTAGACCACATGGATTGATAACTGCAAGCATTTAAAGCAAATAAAAATCTCCAATGACTCAAAGTGGACCGAAGGAGCCTAGGAACCCTTTTTTTGACTGGCTGTTTCTCTGCAACCTGACGGTCAAAATGGCCCAAAAATTAGTGTGAATGTAGCTGTGAACAAGTGCTTTCCACCCACTCTGGTCCCATAATTGTAGACCACATGGATTGATAACTGCAAGCATTTTAAAGCAAATAAAAATCTCCATTGACTTAAAGTGGACCGAAGGAGCCTAGGAATCCTTTCTTTGACTGGCTGTTTCTCTGCCACCTGACGGTCAAAATGGTCAAAAATTTGGTGTGAATGTAGCTCTGAACAAGTGGTTTCCAGCCATAGTGGTCTCATAATTGTAGACCACATGGATTGATAACTGCAAGCCATTAAAACAAATTAAAATCTCCATTGACTTAAAGTGGACCGAAGGAGCCTAGGAACCCTTTTTTTGACTGGCTGTTTCTCTGCCACCTGATGGTCAAAATGGCCCAAAATTTGGAGTGAATGTAGCTCTGAGCTAATGCTTTCCAGCCATAGTGGTCCCATAATTGTAAACCACATGGATTGATAACTGCAAGCATTTAAAGCAAATAAAAATCTCCATTGACTCAAAGTGGACAGAAGGAGCCTAAGAACCCTTTTTTTTGACTGGCTGTTTCTCTGCAACCTGATGGTCAAAATGGCCCCAAAATTTGGTGTGAATGTAGCTGTGAACAAGTGCTTTCCAACCACACTGGTCCCATAATTGTAGACCACATGGATTGATAACTGCAAGCATTTAAAGCAAATAAAAATCTCCATTGACTTAAAGTGGACCGAAGGAGCCTAGGAACCCTTTTTTTGACTGGCTGTTTCTCTGCCACCTGATGGTCAAAATGGCCCAAAATTTGGTGTGAATGTAGCTCTGAGCTAGTAATTTCCAGCCATAGTGGTCCCATAATTGTAGACCACACGGATTGATAACTGCAAGCATTTAAAGCAAATTAAAATCTCCATTGACTTAAAGTGGACCAAAGGAGCCTAGGAACCCTTTTTTTTGACTGGCTGTTTCTCTGCCACCTGATGGTCAAAATGGCCCAAAATTTGGTGTGAATGTAGCTCTGAGCTAGTAATTTCCAGCCATAGTGGTCCCATAATTGTAGACCACATGGATTGATAACTGCAAGCATTTAAAGCAAATAAAAATCTCCATTGACTCAAAGTGGACAGAAGGAGCCTAGGAACCCTTTTTTGACTGGCTGTTTCTCTGCAACCTGATGGTCAAAATGGCCCAAAATTTAGTGTGAATGTAGCTGTGAACAAGTGCTTTCCAACCACTCTGGTCCCATAATTGTAGACCACATGGATTGATAACTGCAAGCATTTAAAGCAAATACAAATCTCCATTGACTTAAAGTGGACCGAAGGAGCCTAGGAATCCTTTCTTTGACTGGCTGTTTCTCTGCCACCTGACGGTCAAAATGGTCAAAAAATTTGGTGTGAATGTAGCTCTGAACAAGTGGTTTCCAGCCATAGTGGTCTCATAATTGTAGACCACATGGATTGATAACTGCAAGCATTTAAAACAAATTAAAATCTCCATTGACTTAAAGTGGACCAAAGGAGCCTAGGAACCCTTTTTTTGACTGGCTGTTTCTCTCCCACCTGATGGTCAAAATGGCCCAAAATTTGGTGTGAATGTAGCTCTGAGCTAATGCTTTCCAGCCATAGTGGTCCCATAATTGTAAACCACATGGATTGATAACTGCAAGCATTTAAAGCAAATAAAAATCTCCATTGACTCAAAGTGGACAGAAGGAGCCTAAGAACCCTTTTTTTGACTGGCTGTTTCTCTGCAACCTGATGGTCAAAATGGCCCAAAATTTGGTGTGAATGTAGCTCTGAGCTAGTACTTTCCAGCCATAGTGGTCCCATAATTGTAGACCACATGGATTGATAACTGCAAGCATTTAAAGCAAATTAAAATCTCCATTGACTTAAAGTGGACTGAAGGAGCCTAGGAACCCTTTTTTTGACTGGCTGTTTCTCTGCCACCTGATGGTCAAAATGGCCCAAAATTTGGTGTGAATGTAGCTCTGAGCTAGTAATTTCCAGCCATAGTGGTCCCATAATTGTAGACCACACGGATTGATAACTGCAAGCATTTAAAGCAAATTAAAATCTCCATTGACTTAAAGTGGACCGAAGGAGCCTAGGAACCCTTTTTTTGACTGGCTGTTTCTCTGCCACCTGATGGTCAAAATGGCCCAAAATTTGGTGTGAATGTAGCTCTGAGCTAGTGCTTTCCAGCCATAGTGGTCTCATAATTGTAGACCACATGGATTGATAACTGCAAGCATTTAAAGCAAATTAAAATCTCCATTGACTTAAAGTGGACCAAAGGAGCCTAGGAACCCTTTTTTTGACTGGCTGTTTCTCTGCCACCTGATGGTCAAAATGGCCCAAAATTTGGTGTGAATGTAGCTCTGAGCTAGTAATTTCCAGCCATAGTGGTCCCATAATTGTAGACCACATGGATTGATAACTGCAAGCATTTAAAGCAAATAAAAATCTCCAATGACTCAAAGTGGACCGAAGGAGCCTAGGAACCCTTTTTTTGACTGGCTGTTTCTCTGCCACCTGATGGTCAAAATGGCCCAAAATTTGGTGTGA
Organism: Taudactylus pleione; assembly: GCA_031769625.1. Classification (NCBI taxonomy): domain Eukaryota; kingdom Metazoa; phylum Chordata; class Amphibia; order Anura; family Myobatrachidae; genus Taudactylus; species Taudactylus pleione. The sequence continues at coordinate 39,353 of JAUIMM010002747.1, forward strand.
ATGTAGCTCTGAGCTAGTGCTTTCCAGCCATAGTGGTCTCATAATTGTAGACCACATGGATTGATAACTGCAAGCATTTAAAGCAAATTAAAATCTCCATTGACTTAAAGTGGACCGAAGGAGCCTAGGAACCCTTTTTTTGACTGGCTGTTTCTCTGCCACCTGATGGTCAAAATGGCCCAAAATTTGGTGTGAATGTAGCTCTGAGCTAGTACTTTCCAGCCATAGTGGTCCCATAATTGTAGACCACATGGATTGATAACTGCAAGCATTTAAAGCAAATTAAAATCTCCATTGACTTAAAGTGGACCGAAGGAGCCTAGGAACCCTTTTTTTGACTGGCTGTTTCTCTGCCACCTGATGGTCAAAATGGCCCAAAATTTGGTGTGAATGTAGCTCTGAGCTAATAATTTCCAGCGATAGTGGTCCCATAATTGTAGACCACACGGATTGATAACTGCAAGCATTTAAAGCAAATTAAAATCTCCATTGACTTAAAGTGGACCGAAGGAGCCTAGGAACCCTTTTTTTGACTGGATGTTTCTCTGCCACCTGATGGTCAAAATGGCCCAAAATTTGGTGTGAATGTAGCTCTGAGCTAGTGCTTTCCAGCCATAGTGGTCTCATAATTGTAGACCACATGGATTGATAACTGCAAGCATTTAAAGCAAATTAAAATCTCCATTGACTTAAAGTGGACCGAAGGAGCCTAGGAACCCTTTTTTTGACTGGCTGTTTCTCTGCCACCTGATGGTCAAAATGGCCCAAAATTTGGTGTGAATGTAGCTCTGAGCTAGTGCTTTCCAGCCATAGTGGTCTCATAATTGTAGACCACATGGATTGATAACTGCAAGCATTTAAAGCAAATTAAAATCTCCATTGACTTAAAGTGGACCGAAGGAGCCTAGGAACCCTTTTTTTGACTGGCTGTTTCTCTGCCACCTGATGGTCAAAATGGCCCAAAATTTGGTGTGAATGTAGCTCTGAGCTAGTAATTTCCAGCCATAGTGGTCCCATAATTGTAGACCACACGGATTGATAACTGCAAGCATTTAAAGCAAATTAAAATCTCCATTGACTTAAAGTGGACCGAAGGAGCCTAGGAACCCTTTTTTTGACTGGCTGTTTCTCTGCCACCTGATGGTCAAAATGGCCCAAAATTTGGTGTGAATGTAGCTCTGAGCTAGTGCTTTCCAGCCATAGTGGTCTCATAATTGTAGACCACATGGATTGATAACTGCAAGCATTTAAAGCAAATTAAAATCTCCATTGACTTAAAGTGGACCAAAGGAGCCTAGGAACCCTTTTTTTGACTGGCTGTTTCTCTGCCACCTGATGGTCAAAATGGCCCAAAATTTGGTGTGAATGTAGCTCTGAGCTAGTAATTTCCAGCCATAGTGGTCCCATAATTGTAGACCACATGGATTGATAACTGCAAGCATTTAAAGCAAATAAAAATCTCCAATGACTCAAAGTGAACCGAAGGAGCCTAGGAACCCTTTTTTTGACTGGCTGTTTCTCTGCCACCTGATGTTCAAAATGGCCCAAAATTTGGTGTGAATGTAGCTCTGAGCTAGTGCTTTCCAGCCATAGTGGTCTCATAATTGTAGACCACATGGATTGATAACTGCAAGCATTTAAAGCAAATTAAAATCTCCATTGACTTAAAGTGGACCGAAGGAGCCTAGGAACCCTTTTTTTGACTGGCTGTTTCTCTGCCACCTGATGGTCAAAATGGCCCAAAATTTGGTGTGAATGTAGCTCTGAGCTAGTACTTTCCAGCCATAGTGGTCCCATAATTGTAGACCACATGGATTGATAACTGCAAGCATTTAAAGCAAATTAAAATCTCCATTGACTTAAAGTGGACCGAAGGAGCCTAGGAACCCTTTTTTTGACTGGCTGTTTCTCTGCCACCTGATGGTCAAAATGGCCCAAAATTTGGTGTGAATGTAGCTCTGAGCTAATAATTTCCAGCCATAGTGGTCCCATAATTGTAGACCACACGGATTGATAACTGCAAGCATTTAAAGCAAATTAAAATCTCCATTGACTTAAAGTGGACCGAAGGAGCCTAGGAACCCTTTTTTTGACTGGATGTTTCTCTGCCACCTGATGGTCAAAATGGCCCAAAATTTGGTGTGAATGTAGCTCTGAGCTAGTGCTTTCCAGCCATAGTGGTCTCATAATTGTAGACCACATGGATTGATAACTGCAAGCATTTAAAGCAAATTAAAATCTCCATTGACTTAAAGTGGACCAAAGGAGCCTAGGAACCCTTTTTTTGACTGGCTGTTTCTCTGCCACCTGATGGTCAAAATGGCCCAAAATTTGGTGTGAATGTAGCTCTGAGCTAGTAATTTCCAGCCATAGTGGTCCCATAATTGTAGACCACATGGATTGATAACTGCAAGCATTTAAAGCAAATAAAAATCTCCAATGACTCAAAGTGGACCGAAGGAGCCTAGGAACCCTTTTTTTGACTGGCTGTTTCTCTGCAACCTGACGGTCAAAATGGCCCAAAAATTAGTGTGAATGTAGCTGTGAACAAGTGCTTTCCAACCACTCTGGTCCCATAATTGTAGACCACATGGATTGATAACTGCAAGCATTTAAAGCAAATAAAAATCTCCATTGACTTAAAGTGGACCGAAGGAGCCTAGGAATCCTTTCTTTGACTGGCTGTTTCTCTGCCACCTGACGGTCAAAATGGTCAAAAATTTGGTGTGAATGTAGCTCTGAACAAGTGGTTTCCAGCCATAGTGGTCTCATAATTGTAGACCACATGGATTGATAACTGCAAGCATTTAAAGCAAATTAAAATCTCCATTGACTTAAAGTGGACCAAAGGAGCCTAGGAACCCTTTTTTGAGCCTAGGAACCCTTTTTTTGACTGGCTGTTTCTCTGCCACCTGATGGTCAAAATGGCCCAAAATTTGGTGTGAATGTAGCTCTGAGCTAGTAATTTCCAGCCATAGTGGTCCCATAATTGTAGACCACATGGATTGATAACTGCAAGCATTTAAAGCAAATAAAAATCTCCAATGACTCAAAGTGGACCGAAGGAGCCTAGGAACCCTTTTTTTGACTGGCTGTTTCTCTGCAACCTGACGGTCAAAATGGCCCAAAAATTAGTGTGAATGTAGCTGTGAACAAGTGCTTTCCAACCACTCTGGTCCCATAATTGTAGACCACATGGATTGATAACTGCAAGCATTTAAAGCAAATAAAAATCTCCATTGACTTAAAGTGGACCGAAGGAGCCTAGGAATCCTTTCTTTGACTGGCTGTTTCTCTGCCACCTGACGGTCAAAATGGTCAAAAATTTGGTGTGAATGTAGCTCTGAACAAGTGGTTTCCAGCCATAGTGGTCTCATAATTGTAGACCACATGGATTGATAACTGCAAGCCATTAAAACAAATTAAAATCTCCATTGACTTAAAGTGGACCGAAGGAGCCTAGGAACCCTTTTTTTGACTGGCTGTTTCTCTGCCACCTGATGGTCAAAATGGCCCAAAATTTGGAGTGAATGTAGCTCTGAGCTAATGCTTTCCAGCCATAGTGGTCCCATAATTGTAAACCACATGGATTGATAACTGCAAGCATTTAAAGCAAATAAAAATCTCCATTGACTCAAAGTGGACAGAAGGAGCCTAAGAACCCTTTTTTTGACTGGCTGTTTCTCTGCAACCTGATGGTCAAAATGGCCCAAAATTTGGTGTGAATGTAGCTGTGAACAAGTGCTTTCCAACCACTCTGGTCCCATAATTGTAGACCACATGGATTGATAACTGCAAGCATTTAAAGCAAATAAAAATCTCCATTGACTTAAAGTGGACCGAAGGAGCCTAGGAACCCTTTTTTTGACTGGCTGTTTCTCTGCCACCTGATGGTCAAAATGGCCCAAAATTTGGTGTGAATGTAGCTCTGAGCTAGTAATTTCCAGCCATAGTGGTCCCATAATTGTAGACCACACGGATTGATAACTGCAAGCATTTAAAGCAAATTAAAATCTCCATTGACTTAAAGTGGACCGAAGGAGCCTAGGAACCCTTTTTTTGACTGGCTGTTTCTCTGCCACCTGATGGTCAAAATGGCCCAAAATTTGGTGTGAATGTAGCTCTGAGCTAGTGCTTTCCAGCCATAGTGGTCTCATAATTGTAGACCACATGGATTGATAACTGCAAGCATTTAAAGCAAATTAAAATCTCCATTGACTTAAAGTGGACCAAAGGAGCCTAGGAACCCTTTTTTTGACTGGCTGTTTCTCTGCCACCTGATGGTCAAAATGGCCCAAAATTTGGTGTGAATGTAGCTCTGAGCTAGTAATTTCCAGCCATAGTGGTCCCATAATTGTAGACCACATGGATTGATAACTGCAAGCATTTAAAGCAAATAAAAATCTCCATTGACTCAAAGTGGACAGAAGGAGCCTAGGAACCCTTTTTTTGACTGGCTGTTTCTCTGCAACCTGATGGTCAAAATGGCCCAAAATTTAGTGTGAATGTAGCTGTGAACAAGTGCTTTCCAACCACTCTGGTCCCATAATTGTAGACCACATGGATTGATAACTGCAAGCATTTAAAGCAAATACAAATCTCCATTGACTTAAAGTGGACCGAAGGAGCCTAGGAATCCTTTCTTTGACTGGCTGTTTCTCTGCCACCTGACGGTCAAAATGGTCAAAAATTTGGTGTGAATGTAGCTCTGAACAAGTGGTTTCCAGCCATAGTGGTCTCATAATTGTAGACCACATGGATTGATAACTGCAAGCATTTAAAACAAATTAAAATCTCCATTGACTTAAAGTGGACCAAAGGAGCCTAGGAACCCTTTTTTTGACTGGCTGTTTCTCTCCCACCTGATGGTCAAAATGGCCCAAAATTTGGTGTGAATGTAGCTCTGAGCTAGTGCTTTCCAGCCATAGTGGTCTCATAATTGTAGACCACATGGATTGATAACTGCACGCATTTAAAGCAAATTAAAATCTCCATTGACTTAAAGTGGACCGAAGGAGCCTAGGAACCCTTTTTTTGACTGGCTGTTTCTCTGCCACCTGATGGTCAAAATGGCCCAAAATTTGGTGTGAATGTAGCTCTGAGCTAGTGCTTTCCAGCCATAGTGGTCTCATAATTGTAGACCACATGGATTGATAACTGCAAGCATTTAAAGCAAATTAAAATCTCCATTGACTTAAAGTGGACCGAAGGAGCCTAGGAATCCTTTCTTTGACTGGCTGTTTCTCTGCCTCCTGACGGTCAAAATGGTTAAAAATTTGGTGTGAATGTAGCTCTGAACAAGTGGTTTCCAGCCATAGTGGTCTCATAATTGTAGACCACATGGATTGATAACTGCAAGCATTTAAAGCAAATTAAAATCTCCATTGACTTAAAGTGGACCGAAGGAGCCTAGGAACCCTTTTTTTGACTGGCTGTTTCTCTGCCACCTGATGGTCAAAATGGCCCAAAATTTGGAGTGAATGTAGCTCTGAGCTAATGCTTTCCAGCCATAGTGGTCCCATAATTGTAAACCACATGGATTGATAACTGCAAGCATTTAAAGCAAATAAAAATCTCCATTGACTCAAAGTGGACAGAAGGAGCCTAAGAACCCTTTTTTTGACTGGCTGTTTCTCTGCAACCTGATGGTCAAAATGGCCCAAAATTTGGTGTGAATGTAGCTGTGAACAAGTGCTTTCCAACCACTCTGGTCCCATAATTGTAGACCACATGGATTGATAACTGCAAGCATTTAAAGCAAATAAAAATCTCCATTGACTTAAAGTGGATCGAAGGAGCCTAGGAACCCTTTTTTTGACTGGCTGTTTCTCTGCCACCTGATAGTCAAAATGGCCCAAAATTTGGTGTGAATGTAGCTCTGAGCTAGTGCTTTCCAGCCATAGTGGTCTCATAATTGTAGACCACATGGATTGATAACTGCAAGCATTTAAAGCAAATTAAAATCTCCATTGACTTAAAGTGGACCGAAGGAGCCTAGGAATCCTTTCTTTGACTGGCTGTTTCTCTGCCACCTGACGGTCAAAATGGTCAAAAATTTGGTGTGAATGTAGCTCTGAACAAGTGGTTTCCAGCCATAGTGGTCTCATAATTGTAGACCACATGGATTGATAACTGCAAGCATTTAAAGCAAATTAAAATCTCCATTGACTTAAAGTGGACCAAAGGAGCCTAGGAACCCTTTTTTTGACTGGCTGTTTCTCTGCCACCTGATGGTCAAAATGGCCCAAAATTTGGTGTGAATGTAGCTCTGAGCTAGTAATTTCCAGCCATAGTGGTCCCATAATTGTAGACCACATGGATTGATAACTGCAAGCATTTAAAGCAAATAAAAATCTCCAATGACTCAAAGTGGACCGAAGGAGCCTAGGAACCCTTTTTTTGACTGGCTGTTTCTCTGCAACCTGACGGTCAAAATGGCCCAAAAATTAGTGTGAATGTAGCTGTGAACAAGTGCTTTCCAACCACTCTGGTCCCATAATTGTAGACCACATGGATTGATAACTGCAAGCATTTAAAGCAAATAAAAATCTCCATTGACTTAAAGTGGACCGAAGGAGCCTAGGAATCCTTTCTTTGACTGGCTGTTTCTCTGCCACCTGACGGTCAAAATGGTCAAAAATTTGGTGTGAATGTAGCTCTGAACAAGTGGTTTCCAGCCATAGTGGTCTCATAATTGTAGACCACATGGATTGATAACTGCAAGCCATTAAAACAAATTAAAATCTCCATTGACTTAAAGTGGACCGAAGGAGCCTAGGAACCCTTTTTTTGACTGGCTGTTTCTCTGCCACCTGATGGTCAAAATGGCCCAAAATTTGGAGTGAATGTAGCTCTGAGCTAATGCTTTCCAGCCATAGTGGTCCCATAATTGTAAACCACATGGATTGATAACTGCAAGCATTTAAAGCAAATAAAAATCTCCATTGACTCAAAGTGGACAGAAGGAGCCTAAGAACCCTTTTTTTGACTGGCTGTTTCTCTGCAACCTGATGGTCAAAATGGCCCAAAATTTGGTGTGAATGTAGCTGTGAACAAGTGCTTTCCAACCACTCTGGTCCCATAATTGTAGACCACATGGATTGATAACTGCAAGCATTTAAAGCAAATAAAAATCTCCATTGACTTAAAGTGGACCGAAGGAGCCTAGGAACCCTTTTTTTGACTGGCTGTTTCTCTGCCACCTGATGGTCAAAATGGCCCAAAATTTGGTGTGAATGTAGCTCTGAGCTAGTAATTTCCAGCCATAGTGGTCCCATAATTGTAGACCACACGGATTGATAACTGCAAGCATTTAAAGCAAATTAAAATCTCCATTGACTTAAAGTGGACCGAAGGAGCCTAGGAACCCTTTTTTTGACTGGCTGTTTCTCTGCCACCTGATGGTCAAAATGGCCCAAAATTTGGTGTGAATGTAGCTCTGAGCTAGTGCTTTCCAGCCATAGTGGTCTCATAATTGTAGACCACATGGATTGATAACTGCAAGCATTTAAAGCAAATTAAAATCTCCATTGACTTAAAGTGGACCAAAGGAGCCTAGGAACCCTTTTTTTGACTGGCTGTTTCTCTGCCACCTGATGGTCAAAATGGCCCAAAATTTGGTGTGAATGTAGCTCTGAGCTAGTAATTTCCAGCCATAGTGGTCCCATAATTGTAGACCACATGGATTGATAACTGCAAGCATTTAAAGCAAATAAAAATCTCCATTGACTCAAAGTGGACAGAAGGAGCCTAGGAACCCTTTTTTTGACTGGCTGTTTCTCTGCAACCTGATGGTCAAAATGGCCCAAAATTTAGTGTGAATGTAGCTGTGAACAAGTGCTTTCCAACCACTCTGGTCCCATAATTGTAGACCACATGGATTGATAACTGCAAGCATTTAAAGCAAATACAAATCTCCATTGACTTAAAGTGGACCGAAGGAGCCTAGGAATCCTTTCTTTGACTGGCTGTTTCTCTGCCACCTGACGGTCAAAATGGTCAAAAATTTGGTGTGAATGTAGCTCTGAACAAGTGGTTTCCAGCCATAGTGGTCTCATAATTGTAGACCACATGGATTGATAACTGCAAGCATTTAAAACAAATTAAAATCTCCATTGACTTAAAGTGGACCAAAGGAGCCTAGGAACCCTTTTTTTGACTGGCTGTTTCTCTCCCACCTGATGGTCAAAATGGCCCAAAATTTGGTGTGAATGTAGCTCTGAGCTAGTGCTTTCCAGCCATAGTGGTCTCATAATTGTAGACCACATGGATTGATAACTGCACGCATTTAAAGCAAATTAAAATCTCCATTGACTTAAAGTGGACCGAAGGAGCCTAGGAACCCTTTTTTTGACTGGCTGTTTCTCTGCCACCTGATGGTCAAAATGGCCCAAAATTTGGTGTGAATGTAGCTCTGAGCTAGTGCTTTCCAGCCATAGTGGTCTCATAATTGTAGACCACATGGATTGATAACTGCAAGCATTTAAAGCAAATTAAAATCTCCATTGACTTAAAGTGGACCGAAGGAGCCTAGGAATCCTTTCTTTGACTGGCTGTTTCTCTGCCACCTGACGGTCAAAATGGTTAAAAATTTGGTGTGAATGTAGCTCTGAACAAGTGGTTTCCAGCCATAGTGGTCTCATAATTGTAGACCACATGGATTGATAACTGCAAGCATTTAAAGCAAATTAAAATCTCCATTGACTTAAAGTGGACCGAAGGAGCCTAGGAACCCTTTTTTTGACTGGCTGTTTCTCTGCCACCTGATGGTCAAAATGGCCCAAAATTTGGAGTGAATGTAGCTCTGAGCTAATGCTTTCCAGCCATAGTGGTCCCATAATTGTAAACCACATGGATTGATAACTGCAAGCATTTAAAGCAAATAAAAATCTCCATTGACTCAAAGTGGACAGAAGGAGCCTAAGAACCCTTTTTTTGACTGGCTGTTTCTCTGCAACCTGATGGTCAAAATGGCCCAAAATTTGGTGTGAATGTAGCTGTGAACAAGTGCTTTCCAACCACTCTGGTCCCATAATTGTAGACCACATGGATTGATAACTGCAAGCATTTAAAGCAAATAAAAATCTCCATTGACTTAAAGTGGATCGAAGGAGCCTAGGAACCCTTTTTTTGACTGGCTGTTTCTCTGCCACCTGATAGTCAAAATGGCCCAAAATTTGGTGTGAATGTAGCTCTGAGCTAGTGCTTTCCAGCCATAGTGGTCTCATAATTGTAGACCACATGGATTGATAACTGCAAGCATTTAAAGCAAATTAAAATCTCCATTGACTTAAAGTGGACCAAAGGAGCCTAGGAACCCTTTTTTTGACTGGCTGTTTCTCTGCCACCTGATGGTCAAAATGGCCCAAAATTTGGTGTGAATGTAGCTCTGAGCTAGTAATTTCCAGCCATAGTGGTCCCATAATTGTAGACCACATGGATTGATAACTGCAAGCATTTAAAGCAAATAAAAATCTCCAATGACTCAAAGTGGACCGAAGGAGCCTAGGAACCCTTTTTTTGACTGGCTGTTTCTCTGCAACCTGACGGTCAAAATGGCCCAAAATTTAGTGTGAATGTAGCTGTGAACAAGTGCTTTCCAACCACTCTGTTCCCATAATTGTAGACCACATGGATTGATAACTGCAAGCATTTAAAGCAAATAAAAATCTCCATTGACTTAAAGTGGACCGAAGGAGCCTAGGAATCCTTTCTTTGACTGGCTGTTTCTCTGCCACCTGACGGTCAAAATGGTCAAAAATTTGGTGTGAATGTAGCTCTGAACAAGTGGTTTCCAGCCATAGTGGTCTCATAATTGTAGACCACATGGATTGATAACTGCAAGCATTTAAAGCAAATTAAAATCTCCATTGACTTAAAGTGGACCGAAGGAGCCTAGGAACCCTTTTTTTGACTGGCTGTTTCTCTGCCACCTGATGGTCAAAATGGCCCAAAATTTGGAGTGAATGTAGCTCTGAGCTAATGCTTTCCAGCCATAGTGGTCCCATAATTGTAAACCACATGGATTGATAACTGCAAGCATTTAAAGCAAATAAAAATCTCCATTGACTCAAAGTGGACAGAAGGAGCCTAAGAACCCTTTTTTTGACTGGCTGTTTCTCTGCAACCTGATGGTCAAAATGGCCCAAAATTTGGTGTGAATGTAGCTGTGAACAAGTGCTTTCCAACCACTCTGGTCCCATAATTGTAGACCACATGGATTGATAACTGCAAGCATTTAAAGCAAATAAAAATCTCCATTGACTTAAAGTGGACCGAAGGAGCCTAGGAACCCTTTTTTTGACTGGCTGTTTCTCTGCCACCTGATGGTCAAAATGGCCCAAAATTTGGTGTGAATGTAGCTCTGAGCTAGTAATTTCCAGCCATAGTGGTCCCATAATTGTAGACCACACGGATTGATAACTGCAAGCATTTAAAGCAAATTAAAATCTCCATTGACTTAAAGTGGACCGAAGGAGCCTAGGAACCCTTTTTTTGACTGGCTGTTTCTCTGCCACCTGATGGTCAAAATGGCCCAAAATTTGGTGTGAATGTAGCTCTGAGCTAGTGCTTTCCAGCCATAGTGGTCTCATAATTGTAGACCACATGGATTGATAACTGCAAGCATTTAAAGCAAATTAAAATCTCCTTTGACTTAAAGTGGACCAAAGGAGCCTAGGAACCCTTTTTTTGACTGGCTGTTTCTCTGCCACCTGATGGTCAAAATGGCCCAAAATTTGGTGTGAATGTAGCTCTGAGCTAGTAATTTCCAGCCATAGTGGTCCCATAATTGTAGACCACATGGATTGATAACTGCAAGCATTTAAAGCAAATAAAAATCTCCATTGACTCAAAGTGGACAGAAGGAGCCTAGGAACCCTTTTTTTGACTGGCTGTTTCTCTGCAACCTGATGGTCAAAATGGCCCAAAATTTAGTGTGAATGTAGCTGTGAACAAGTGCTTTCCAACCACTCTGGTCCCATAATTGTAGACCACATGGATTGATAACTGCAAGCATTTAAAGCAAATACAAATCTCCATTGCCTTAAAGTGGACCGAAGGAGCCTAGGAATCCTTTCTTTGACTGGCTGTTTCTCTGCCACCTGACGGTCAAAATGGTCAAAAATTTGGTGTGAATGTAGCTCTGAACAAGTGGTTTCCAGCCATAGTGGTCTCATAATTGTAGACCACATGGATTGATAACTGCAAGCATTTAAAGCAAATAAAAATCTCCATTGACTTAAAGTGGATCGAAGGAGCCTAGGAACCCTTTTTTTGACTGGCTGTTTCTCTGCCACCTGATAGTCAAAATGGCCCAAAATTTGGTGTGAATGTAGCTGTGAACAAGTGCTTTCCAACCACTCTGGTCCCATAATTGTAGACCACATGGATTGATAACTGCAAGCATTTAAAGCAAATAAAAATCTCCATTGACTTAAAGTGGATCGAAGGAGCCTAGGAACCCTTTTTTTGACTGGCTGTTTCTCTGCCACCTGATAGTCAAAATGGCCCAAAATTTGGTGTGAATGTAGCTCTGAGCTAGTGCTTTCCAGCCATAGTGGTCTCATAATTGTAGACCACATGGATTGATAACTGCAAGCATTTAAAGCAAATTAAAATCTCCATTGACTTAAAGTGGACCAAAGGAGCCTAGGAACCCTTTTTTTGACTGGCTGTTTCTCTGCCACCTGATGGTCAAAATGGCCCAAAATTTGGTGTGAATGTAGCTCTGAGCTAGTAATTTCCAGCCATAGTGGTCCCATAATTGTAGACCACATGGATTGATAACTGCAAGCATTTAAAGCAAATAAAAATCTCCAATGACTCAAAGTGGACCGAAGGAGCCTAGGAACCCTTTTTTTGACTGGCTGTTTCTCTGCAACCTGACGGTCAAAATGGCCCAAAATTTAGTGTGAATGTAGCTGTGAACAAGTGCTTTCCAACCACTCTGTTCCCATAATTGTAGACCACATGGATTGATAACTGCAAGCATTTAAAGCAAATAAAAATCTCCATTGACTTAAAGTGGACCGAAGGAGCCTAGGAATCCTTTCTTTGACTGGCTGTTTCTCTGCCACCTGACGGTCAAAATGGTCAAAAATTTGGTGTGAATGTAGCTCTGAACAAGTGGTTTCCAGCCATAGTGGTCTCATAATTGTAGACCACATGGATTGATAACTGCAAGCATTTAAAGCAAATTAAAATCTCCATTGACTTAAAGTGGACCGAAGGAGCCTAGGAACCCTTTTTTTGACTGGCTGTTTCTCTGCCACCTGATGGTCAAAATGGCCCAAAATTTGGAGTGAATGTAGCTCTGAGCTAATGCTTTCCAGCCATAGTGGTCCCATAATTGTAAACCACATGGATTGATAACTGCAAGCATTTAAAGCAAATAAAAATCTCCATTGACTCAAAGTGGACAGAAGGAGCCTAAGAACCCTTTTTTTGACTGGCTGTTTCTCTGCAACCTGATGGTCAAAATGGCCCAAAATTTGGTGTGAATGTAGCTGTGAACAAGTGCTTTCCAACCACTCTGGTCCCATAATTGTAGACCACATGGATTGATAACTGCAAGCATTTAAAGCAAATAAAAATCTCCATTGACTTAAAGTGGACCGAAGGAGCCTAGGAACCCTTTTTTTGACTGGCTGTTTCTCTGCCACCTGATGGTCAAAATGGCCCAAAATTTGGTGTGAATGTAGCTCTGAGGTAGTAATTTCCAGCCATAGTGGTCCCATAATTGTAGACCACACGGATTGATAACTGCAAGCATTTAAAGCAAATTAAAATCTCCATTGACTTAAAGTGGACCGAAGGAGCCTAGGAACCCTTTTTTTGACTGGCTGTTTCTCTGCCACCTGATGGTCAAAATGGCCCAAAATTTGGTGTGAATGTAGCTCTGAGCTAGTGCTTTCCAGCCATAGTGGTCTCATAATTGTAGACCACATGGATTGATAACTGCAAGCATTTAAAGCAAATTAAAATCTCCATTGACTTAAAGTGGACCAAAGGAGCCTAGGAACCCTTTTTTTGACTGGCTGTTTCTCTGCCACCTGATGGTCAAAATGGCCCAAAATTTGGTGTGAATGTAGCTCTGAGCTAGTAATTTCCAGCCATAGTGGTCCCATAATTGTAGACCACATGGATTGATAACTGCAAGCATTTAAAGCAAATAAAAATCTCCATTGACTCAAAGTGGACAGAAGGAGCCTAGGAACCCTTTTTTTGACTGGCTGTTTCTCTGCAACCTGATGGTCAAAATGGCCCAAAATTTAGTGTGAATGTAGCTGTGAACAAGTGCTTTCCAACCACTCTGGTCCCATAATTGTAGACCACATGGATTGATAACTGCAAGCATTTAAAGCAAATACAAATCTCCATTGCCTTAAAGTGGACCGAAGGAGCCTAGGAATCCTTTCTTTGACTGGCTGTTTCTCTGCCACCTGACGGTCAAAATGGTCAAAAATTTGGTGTGAATGTAGCTCTGAACAAGTGGTTTCCAGCCATAGTGGTCTCATAATTGTAGACCACATGGATTGATAACTGCAAGCATTTAAAGCAAATTAAAATCTCCATTGACTTAAAGTGGACCGAAGGAGCCTAGGAACCCTTTTTTTGACTGGCTGTTTCTCTGCCACCTGATGGTCAAAATGGCCCAAAATTTGGTGTGAATGTAGCTCTGAGCTAGTGCTTTCCAGCCATAGTGGTCTCATAATTGTAGACCACATGGATTGATAACTGCAAGCATTTAAAGCAAATTAAAATCTCCATTGACTTAAAGTGGACCGAAGGAGCCTAGGAACCCTTTTTTTGACTGGCTGTTTCTCTGCCACCTGATGGTCAAAATGGCCCAAAATTTGGTGTGAATGTAGCTCTGAGCTAGTACTTTCCAGCCATAGTGGTCTCATAATTGTAGACAACACGGATTGATAACTGCAAGCATTTAAAGCAAATTAAAATCTCCATTCACTTAAAGTGGACCGAAGGAGCCTAGGAACCCTTTTTTTGACTGGCTGCTTCTCTGCCACCTGATGGTCAAAATGGCCCAAAAATTGGTGTGAATGTAGCTCTGAGCTAGTGCTTTGCAGCCCTAGTGGTCTCATAATTGTAGACCACATGGATTGATAACTGCAAGCATTTAAAGCAAATTAAAATCTCCATTGACTTAAAGTGGACCGAAGGAGCCTAGGAACCCTTTTTTTGACTGGCTGTTTCTCTGCCACCTGATGGTCAAAATGGCCCAAAATTTGGTGTGAATGTAGCTCTGAGCTAGTACTTTCCAGCCATAGAGGTCCCATAATTGTAGACAACACGGATTGATAACTGCAAGCATTTAAAGCAAATTAAAATCTCCATTCACTTAAAGTGGACCGAAGGAGCCTAGGAACCCTTTTTTTGACTGGCTGCTTCTCTGCCACCTGATGGTCAAAATGGCCCAAAATTTGGTGTGAATGTAGCTCTGAGCTAGTGCTTTGCAGCCATAGTGGTCTCATAATTGTAGACCACATGGATTGATAACTGCAAGCATTTAAAGCAAATTAAAATCTCCATTGACTTAAAGTGGACCGAAGGAGCCTAGGAACCCTTTTTTTGACTGGCTGTTTCTCTGCCACCTGATGGTCAAAATGGCCCAAAATTTGGTGTGAATGTAGCTCTGAGCTAGTACTTTCCAGCCATAGAGGTCCCATAATTGTAGACCACATGGATTGATAACTGCAAGCATTTAAAGCAAATTAAAATCTCCATTGACTTAAAGTGGACCAAAGGAGCCTAGGAACCCTTTTTTTGACTGGCTGTTTCTCTGCCACCTGATGGTCAAAATGGCCCAAAATTTGGTGTGAATTGTAGCTCTGAGCTAGTGCTTTCCAGCCATAGTGGTCTAATAATTGTAGACCACATGGATTGATAACTGCAAGCATTTAAAACAAATTAAAATCTCCATTGACTTAAAGTGGACCATAGGAGCCTAGGAACCCTTTTTTTGAGTGGCTGTTTCTCTCCCACCTGATGGTCAAAATGGCCCAAAATTTGGTGTGAATGTAGCTCTGAGCTAGTGCTTTCCAGCCATAGTGGTCTCATAATTGTAGACCACATGGATTGATAACTGCACGCATTTAAAGCAAATTAAAATCTCCATTGACTTAAAGTGGACCGAAGGAGCCTAGGAACCCTTTTTTTGACTGGCTGTTTCTCTGCCACCTGATGGTCAAAATGGCCCAAAATTTGGTGTGAATGTAGCTCTGAGCTAGTACTTTCCAGCCATAGAGGTCCCATAATTGTAGACAACACGGATTGATAACTGCAAGCATTTAAAGCAAATTAAAATCTCCATTCACTTAAAGTGGACCGAAGGAGCCTAGGAACCCTTTTTTTGACTGGCTGCTTCTCTGCCACCTGATGGTCAAAATGGCCCAAAATTTGGTGTGAATGTAGCTCTGAGCTAGTGCTTTCCAGCCATAGTGGTCTCATAATTGTAGACCACATGGATTGATAACTGCAAGCATTTAAAGCAAATTAAAATCTCCATTGACTTAAAGTGGACCGAAGGAGCCTAGGAACCCTTTTTTTGACTGGCTGTTTCTCTGCCACCTGATGGTCAAAATGGCCCAAAATTTGGTGTGAATGTAGCTCTGAGCTAGTACTTTCCAGCCATAGAGGTCCCATAATTGTAGACCACATGGATTGATAACTGCAAGCATTTAAAGCAAATTAAAATCTCCATTGACTTAAAGTGGACCAAAGGAGCCTAGGAACCCTTTTTTTGACTGGCTGTTTCTCTGCCACCTGATGGTCAAAATGGCCCAAAATTTGGTGTGAATTGTAGCTCTGAGCTAGTGCTTTCCAGCCATAGTGGTCTAATAATTGTAGACCACATGGATTGATAACTGCAAGCATTTAAAACAAATTAAAATCTCCATTGACTTAAAGTGGACCATAGGAGCCTAGGAACCCTTTTTTTGAGTGGCTGTTTCTCTCCCACCTGATGGTCAAAATGGCCCAAAATTTGGTGTGAATGTAGCTCTGAGCTAGTGCTTTCCAGCCATAGTGGTCTCATAATTGTAGACCACATGGATTGATAACTGCACGCATTTAAAGCAAATTAAAATCTCCATTGACTTAAAGTGGACCGAAGGAGCCTAGGAACCCTTTTTTTGACTGGCTGTTTCTCTGCCACCTGATGGTCAAAATGGCCCAAAATTTGGTGTGAATGTAGCTCTGAGCTAGTACTTTCCAGCCATAGAGGTCCCATAATTGTAGACCACATGGATTGATAACTGCAAGCATTTAAAGCAAATTAAAATCTCCATTGACTTAAAGTGGACCAAAGGAGCCTAGGAACCCTTTTTTTGACTGGCTGTTTCTCTGCCACCTGATGGTCAAAATGGCCCAAAATTTGGTGTGAATTGTAGCTCTGAGCTAGTGCTTTCCAGCCATAGTGGTCTAATAATTGTAGACCACATGGATTGATAACTGCAAGCATTTAAAACAAATTAAAATCTCCATTGACTTAAAGTGGACCATAGGAGCCTAGGAACCCTTTTTTTGAGTGGCTGTTTCTCTCCCACCTGATGGTCAAAATGGCCCAAAATTTGGTGTGAATGTAGCTCTGAGCTAGTGCTTTCCAGCCATAGTGGTCTCATAATTGTAGACCACATGGATTGATAACTGCACGCATTTAAAGCAAATTAAAATCTCCATTGACTTAAAGTGGACCGAAGGAGCCTAGGAACCCTTTTTTTGACTGGCTGTTTCTCTGCCACCTGATGGTCAAAATGGCCCAAAATTTGGTGTGAATGTAGCTCTGAGCTAGTGCTTTCCAGCCATAGTGGTCTCATAATTGTAGACCACATGGATTGATAACTGCAAGCATTTAAAGCAAATTAAAATCTCCATTGACTTAAAGTGGACCAAAGGAGCCTAGGAACCCTTTTTTTGACTGGCTGTTTCTCTGCCACCTGATGGTCAAAATGGCCCAAAATTTGGTGTGAATGTAGCTCTGAGCTAGTGCTTTCCAGCCATAGTGGTCTCATAATTGTAGACCACATGGATTGATAACTGCAAGCATTTAAAGCAAATTAAAATCTCCATTGACTTAAAGTGGACCGAAGGAGCCTAGGAACCCTTTTTTTGACTGGCTGTTTCTCTGCCACCTGATGGTCAAAATGGCCCAAAATTTGGTGTGAATGTAGCTCTGAGCTAGTGCTTTCCAGCCATAGTGGTCTCATAATTGTAGACCACATGGATTGATAACTGCAAGCATTTAAAGCAAATTAAAATCTCCATTGACTTAAAGTGGACCAAAGGAGCCTAGGAACCCTTTTTTTGACTGGCTGTTTCTCTGCCACCTGATGGTCAAAATGGCCCAAAATTTGGTGTGAATGTAGCTCTGAGCTAGTAATTTCCAGCCATAGTGGTCCCATAATTGTAGACCACATGGATTGATAACTGCAAGCATTTAAAGCAAATAAAAATCTCCATTGACTCAAAGTGGACAGAAGGAGCCTAGGAACCCTTTTTTTGACTGGCTGTTTCTCTGCAACCTGATGGTCAAAATGGCCCAAAATTTAGTGTGAATGTAGCTGTGAACAAGTGCTTTCCAACCACTCTGGTCCCATAATTGTAGACCACATGGATTGATAACTGCAAGCATTTAAAGCAAATACAAATCTCCATTGACTTAAAGTGGACCGAAGGAGCCTAGGAATCCTTTCTTTGACCGGCTGTTTCTCTGCCACCTGACGGTCAAAATGGTCAAAAATTTGGTGTGAATGTAGCTCTGAACAAGTGGTTTCCAGCCATAGTGGTCTCATAATTGTAGACCACATGGATTGATAACTGCAAGCATTTAAAACAAATTAAAATCTCCATTGACTTAAAGTGGACCAAAGGAGCCTAGGAACCCTTTTTTTGACTGGCTGTTTCTCTCCCACCTGATGGTCAAAATGGCCCAAAATTTGGTGTGAATGTAGCTCTGAGCTAGTGCTTTCCAGCCATAGTGGTCTCATAATTGTAAACCACATGGATTGATAACTGCACGCATTTAAAGCAAATTAAAATCTCCATTGACTTAAAGTGGACCGAAGGAGCCTAGGAACCCTTTTTTTGACTGGCTGTTTCTCTGCCACCTGATGGTCAAAATGGCCCAAAATTTGGTGTGAATGTAGCTCTGAGCTAGTGCTTTCCAGCCATAGTGGTCTCATAATTGTAGACCACATGGATTGATAACTGCAAGCATTTAAAGCAAATTAAAATCTCCATTGACTTAAAGTGGACCGAAGGAGCCTAGGAATCCTTTCTTTGACTGGCTGTTTCTCTGCCACCTGACGGTCAAAATGGTAAAAAATTTGGTGTGAATGTAGCTCTGAACAAGTGGTTTCCAGCCATAGTGGTCTCATAATTGTAGACCACATGGATTGATAACTGCAAGCATTTAAAGCAAATTAAAATCTCCATTGACTTAAAGTGGACCGAAGGAGCCTAGGAACCCTTTTTTTGACTGGCTGTTTCTCTGCCACCTGATGGTCAAAATGGCCCAAAATTTGGAGTGAATGTAGCTCTGAGCTAATGCTTTCCAGCCATAGTGGTCCCATAATTGTAAACCACATGGATTGATAACTGCAAGCATTTAAAGCAAATAAAAATCTCCATTGACTCAAAGTGGACAGAAGGAGCCTAAGAACCCTTTTTTTGACTGGCTGTTTCTCTGCAACCTGATGGTCAAAATGGCCCAAAATTTGGTGTGAATGTAGCTGTGAACAAGTGCTTTCCAACCACTCTGGTCCCATAATTGTAGACCACATGGATTGATAACTGCAAGCATTTAAAGCAAATAAAAATCTCCATTGACTTAAAGTGGATCGAAGGAGCCTAGGAACCCTTTTTTTGACTGGCTGTTTCTCTGCCACCTGATAGTCAAAATGGCCCAAAATTTGGTGTGAATGTAGCTCTGAGCTAGTGCTTTCCAGCCATAGTGGTCTCATAATTGTAGACCACATGGATTGATAACTGCAAGCATTTAAAGCAAATTAAAATCTCCATTGACTTAAAGTGGACCAAAGGAGCCTAGGAACCCTTTTTTTGACTGGCTGTTTCTCTGCCACCTGATGGTCAAAATGGCCCAAAATTTGGTGTGAATGTAGCTCTGAGCTAGTAATTTCCAGCCATAGTGGTCCCATAATTGTAGACCACATGGATTGATAACTGCAAGCATTTAAAGCAAATAAAAATCTCCAATTACTCAAAGTGGACCGAAGGAGCCTAGGAACCCTTTTTTTGACTGGCTGTTTCTCTGCAACCTGACGGTCAAAATGGCCCAAAATTTAGTGTGAATGTAGCTGTGAACAAGTGCTTTCCAACCACTCTGTTCCCATAATTGTAGACCACATGGATTGATAACTGCAAGCATTTAAAGCAAATAAAAATCTCCATTGACTTAAAGTGGACCGAAGGAGCCTAGGAATCCTTTCTTTGACTGGCTGTTTCTCTGCCACCTGACGGTCAAAATGGTCAAAAATTTGGTGTGAATGTAGCTCTGAACAAGTGGTTTCCAGCCATAGTGGTCTCATAATTGTAGACCACATGGATTGATAACTGCAAGCATTTAAAGCAAATTAAAATCTCCATTGACTTAAAGTGGACCGAAGGAGCCTAGGAACCCTTTTTTTGACTGGCTGTTTCTCTGCCACCTGATGGTCAAAATGGCCCAAAATTTGGAGTGAATGTAGCTCTGAGCTAATGCTTTCCAGCCATAGTGGTCCCATAATTGTAAACCACATGGATTGATAACTGCAAGCATTTAAAGCAAATAAAAATCTCCATTGACTCAAAGTGGACAGAAGGAGCCTAAGAACCCTTTTTTTGACTGGCTGTTTCTCTGCAACCTGATGGTCAAAATGGCCCAAAATTTGGTGTGAATGTAGCTGTGAACAAGTGCTTTCCAACCACTCTGGTCCCATAATTGTAGACCACATGGATTGATAACTGCAAGCATTTAAAGCAAATAAAAATCTCCATTGACTTAAAGTGGACCGAAGGAGCCTAGGAACCCTTTTTTTGACTGGCTGTTTCTCTGCCACCTGATGGTCAAAATGGCCCAAAATTTGGTGTGAATGTAGCTCTGAGCTAGTAATTTCCAGCCATAGTGGTCCCATAATTGTAGACCACACGGATTGATAACTGCAAGCATTTAAAGCAAATTAAAATCTCCATTGACTTAAAGTGGACCGAAGGAGCCTAGGAACCCTTTTTTTGACTGGCTGTTTCTCTGCCACCTGATGGTCAAAATGGCCCAAAATTTGGTGTGAATGTAGCTCTGAGCTAGTGCTTTCCAGCCATAGTGGTCTCATAATTGTAGACCACATGGATTGATAACTGCAAGCATTTAAAGCAAATTAAAATCTCCATTGACTTAAAGTGGACCAAAGGAGCCTAGGAACCCTTTTTTTGACTGGCTGTTTCTCTGCCACATGATGGTCATAATGGCCCAAAATTTGGTGTGAATGTAGCTCTGAGCTAGTAATTTCCAGCCATAGTGGTCCCATAATTGTAGACCACATGGATTGATAACTGCAAGCATTTAAAGCAAATAAAAATCTCCATTGACTCAAAGTGGACAGAAGGAGCCTAGGAACCCTTTTTTTGACTGGCTGTTTCTCTGCAACCTGATGGTCAAAATGGCCCAAAATTTAGTGTGAATGTAGCTGTGAACAAGTGCTTTCCAACCACTCTGGTCCCATAATTGTAGACCACATGGATTGATAACTGCAAGCATTTAAAGCAAATACAAATCTCCATTGCCTTAAAGTGGACCGAAGGAGCCTAGGAATCCTTTCTTTGACTGGCTGTTTCTCTGCCACCTGACGGTCAAAATGGTCAAAAATTTGGTGTGAATGTAGCTCTGAACAAGTGGTTTCCAGCCATAGTGGTCTCATAATTGTAGACCACATGGATTGATAACTGCAAGCATTTAAAGCAAATTAAAATCTCCATTGACTTAAAGTGGACGGAAGGAGCCTAGGAACCCTTTTTTTGACTGGCTGTTTCTCTGCCACCTGATGGTCAAAATGGCCCAAAATTTGGTGTGAATGTAGCTCTGAGCTAGTGCTTTCCAGCCATAGTGGTCTCATAATTGTAGACCACATGGATTGATAACTGCAAGCATTTAAAGCAAATTAAAATCTCCATTGACTTAAAGTGGACCGAAGGAGCCTAGGAACCCTTTTTTTGACTGGCTGTTTCTCTGCCACCTGATGGTCAAAATGGCCCAAAATTTGGTGTGAATGTAGCTCTGAGCTAGTACTTTCCAGCCATAGTGGTCTCATAATTGTAGACAACACGGATTGATAACTGCAAGCATTTAAAGCAAATTAAAATCTCCATTCACTTAAAGTGGACCGAAGGAGCCTAGGAACCCTTTTTTTGACTGGCTGCTTCTCTGCCACCTGATGGTCAAAATGGCCCAAAATTTGGTGTAAATGTAGCTCTGAGCTAGTGCTTTGCAGCCATAGTGGTCTCATAATTGTAGACCACATGGATTGATAACTGCAAGCATTTAAAGCAAATTAAAATCTCCATTGACTTAAAGTGGACCGAAGGAGCCTAGGAACCCTTTTTTTGACTGGCTGTTTCTCTGCCACCTGATGGTCAAAATGGCCCAAAATTTGGTGTGAATGTAGCTCTGAGCTAGTACTTTCCAGCCATAGAGGTCCCATAATTGTAGACCACATGGATTGATAACTGCAAGCATTTAAAGCAAATTAAAATCTCCATTGACTTAAAGTGGACCAAAGGAGCCTAGGAACCCTTTTTTTGACTGGCTGTTTCTCTGCCACCTGATGGTCAAAATGGCCCAAAATTTGGTGTGAATTGTAGCTCTGAGCTAGTGCTTTCCAGCCATAGTGGTCTAATAATTGTAGACCACATGGATTGATAACTGCAAGCATTTAAAACAAATTAAAATCTCCATTGACTTAAAGTGGACCATAGGAGCCTAGGAACCCTTTTTTTGAGTGGCTGTTTCTCTCCCACCTGATGGTCAAAATGGCCCAAAATTTGGTGTGAATGTAGCTCTGAGCTAGTGCTTTCCAGCCATAGTGGTCTCATAATTGTAGACCACATGGATTGATAACTGCACGCATTTAAAGCAAATTAAAATCTCCATTGACTTAAAGTGGACCGAAGGAGCCTAGGAACCCTTTTTTTGACTGGCTGTTTCTCTGCCACCTGATGGTCAAAATGGCCCAAAATTTGGTGTGAATGTAGCTCTGAGCTAGTGCTTTCCAGCCATAGTGGTCTCATAATTGTAGACCACATGGATTGATAACTGCAAGCATTTAAAGCAAATTAAAATCTCCATTGACTTAAAGTGGACCAAAGGAGCCTAGGAACCCTTTTTTTGACTGGCTGTTTCTCTGCCACCTGATGGTCAAAATGGCCCAAAATTTGGTGTGAATGTAGCTCTGAGCTAGTGCTTTCCAGCCATAGTGGTCTCATAATTGTAGACCACATGGATTGATAACTGCAAGCATTTAAAGCAAATTAAAATCTCCATTGACTTAAAGTGGACCGAAGGAGCCTAGGAACCCTTTTTTTGACTGGCTGTTTCTCTGCCACCTGATGGTCAAAATGGCCCAAAATTTGGTGTGAATGTAGCTCTGAGCTAGTGCTTTCCAGCCATAGTGGTCTCATAATTGTAGACCACATGGATTGATAACTGCAAGCATTTAAAGCAAATTAAAATCTCCATTGACTTAAAGTGGACCGAAGGAGCCTAGGAACCCTTTTTTTGACTGGCTGTTTCTCTGCCACCTGATGGTCAAAATGGCCCAAAATTTGGTGTGAATGTAGCTCTGAGCTAGTACTTTCCAGGCATAGTGGTCTCATAATTGTAGACCACATGGATTGATAACTGCAAGCATTTAAAGCAAATTAAAATCTCCATTGACTTAAAGTGGACCGAAGGAGCCTAGGAACCCTTTTTTTGACTGGCTGTTTCTCTGCCACCTGATGGTCAAAATGGCCCAAAATTTGGTGTGAATGTAGCTCTGAGCTAGTGCTTTCCAGCCATAGTGGTCTCATAATTGTAGACCACATGGATTGATAACTGCAAGCATTTAAAGCAAATTAAAATCTCCATTGACTTAAAGTGGACGGAAGGAGCCTAGGAACCCTTTTTTTGACTGGCTGTTTCTATGCCACCTGATGGTCAAAATGGCCCAAAATTTGGTGTGAATGTAGCTCTGAGCTACTAATTTCCAGCCATAGTGTTCCCATAATTGTAGACCACACGGATTGATAACTGCAAGCATTTAAAGCAAATTAAAATCTCCATTGACTTAAAGTGGACCGAAGGAGCCTAGGAACCCTTTTTTTGACTGGCTGTTTCTCTGCCACCTGATGGTCAAAATGGCCCAAAATTTGGTGTGAATGTAGCTCTGAGCTAGTGCTTTCCAGCCATAGTGGTCTCATAATTGTAGACCAGATGGATTGATAACTGCAAGCATTTAAAGCAAATTAAAATCTCCATTGACTTAAGGTGGACCAAAGGAGCCTAGGAACCCTTTTTTTGACTGGCTGTTTCTCTGCCACCTGATGGTCAAAATGGCCCAAAATTTGGTGTGAATGTAGCTCTGAGCTAGTAATTTCCAGCCATAGTGGTCCCATAATTGTAGACCACATGGATTGATAACTGCAAGCATTTAAAGCTAATAAAAATCTCCAATGACTCAAAGTGGACCGAAGGAGCCTAGGAACCCTTTTTTTGACTGGCTGTTTCTCTGCAACCTGATGGTCAAAATGGCCCAAAATTTAGTGTGAATGTAGCTGTGAACAAGTGCTTTCCAACCACTCTGGTCCCATAATTGTAGACCACATGGATTGATAACTGCAAGCATTTAAAGCAAATAAAAATCTCCATTGACTTAAAGTGGACCGAAGGAGCCTAGGAATCCTTTCTTTGACTGGCTGTTTCTCTGCCACCTGACGGTCAAAATGGTCAAAAATTTGGTGTGAATGTAGCTCTGAACAAGTGGTTTCCAGCCATAGTGGTCTCATAATTGTAGACCACATGGATTGATAACTGCAAGCATTTAAAGCAAATTAAAATCTCCATTGACTTAAAGTGGACCGAAGGAGCCTAGGAACCCTTTTTTTGACTGGCTGTTTCTCTGCCACCTGATGGTCAAAATGGCCCAAAATTTGGAGTGAATGTAGCTCTGAGCTAATGCTTTCCAGCCATAGTGGTCCCATAATTGTAAACCACATGGATTGATAACTGCAAGCATTTAAAGCAAATCAAAATCTCCATTGACTCAAAGTGGACAGAAGGAGCCTAAGAACCCTTTTTTTGACTGGCTGTTTCTCTGCAACCTGATGGTCAAAATGGCCCAAAATTTGGTGTGAATGTAGCTGTGAACAAGTGCGTTCCAACCACTCTGGTCCCATAATTGTAGACCACATGGATTGATAACTGCAAGCATTTAAAGCAAATAAAAATCTCCATTGACTTAAAGTGGACCGAAGGAGCCTAGGAACCCTTTTTTTGACTGGCTGTTTCTCTGCAACCTGATGGTCAAAATGGCCCAAAATTTAGTGTGAATGTAGCTGTGAACAAGTGCTTTCCAACCACTCTGGTCCCATAATTGTAGACCACATGGATTGATAACTGCAAGCATTTAAAGCAAATACAAATCTCCATTGACTTAAAGTGGACCGAAGGAGCCTAGGAATCCTTTCTTTGACTGGCTGTTTCTCTGCCACCTGACGGTCAAAATGGTCAAAAATTTGGTGTGAATGTAGCTCTGAACAAGTGGTTTCCAGCCATAGTGGTCTCATAATTGTAGACCACATGGATTGATAACTGCAAGCATTTAAAGCAAATTAAAATCTCCATTGACTTAAAGTGGACCGAAGGAGCCTAGGAACCCTTTTTTTGACTGGCTGTTTCTCTGCCACCTGATGGTCAAAATGGCCCAAAATTTGGAGTGAATGTAGCTCTGAGCTAATGCTTTCCAGCCATAGTGGTCCCATAATTGTAAACCACATGGATTGATAACTGCAAGCATTTAAAGCAAATAAAAATCTCCATTGACTCAAAGTGGACAGAAGGAGCCTAAGAACCCTTTTTTTGACTGGCTGTTTCTCTGCAACCTGATGGTCAAAATGGCCCAAAATTTGGTGTGAATGTAGCTGTGAACAAGTGCTTTCCAACCACTCTGGTCCCATAATTGTAGACCACATGGATTGATAACTGCAAGCATTTAAAGCAAATAAAAATCTCCATTGACTTAAAGTGGACCGAAGGAGCCTAGGAACCCTTTTTTTGACTGGCTGTTTCTCTGCCACCTGATGGTCAAAATGGCCCAAAATTTGGTGTGAATGTAGCTCTGAGCTAGTGCTTTCCAGCCATAGTGGTCTCATAATTGTAGACCACATGGATTGATAACTGCAAGCATTTAAAGCAAATTAAAATCTCCATTGACTTAAAGTGGACCAAAGGAGCCTAGGAACCCTTTTTTTGACTGGCTGTTTCTCTGCCACCTGATGGTCAAAATGGCCCAAAATTTGGTGTGAATGTAGCTCTGAGCTAGTAATTTCCAGCCATAGTGGTCCCATAATTGTAGACCACATGGATTGATAACTGCAAGCATTTAAAGCAAATAAAAATCTCCATTGACTCAAAGTGGACAGAAGGAGCCTAGGAACCCTTTTTTTGACTGGCTGTTTCTCTGCAACCTGATGGTCAAAATGGCCCAAAATTTAGTGTGAATGTAGCTGTGAACAAGTGCTTTCCAACCACTCTGGTCCCATAATTGTAGACCACATGGATTGATAACTGCAAGCATTTAAAGCAAATACAAATCTCCATTGCCTTAAAGTGGACCGAAGGAGCCTAGGAATCCTTTCTTTGACTGGCTGTTTCTCTGCCACCTGACGGTCAAAATGGTCAAAAATTTGGTGTGAATGTAGCTCTGAACAAGTGGTTTCCAGCCATAGTGGTCTCATAATTGTAGACCACATGGATTGATAACTGCAAGCATTTAAAGCAAATTAAAATCTCCATTGACTTAAAGTGGACCGAAGGAGCCTAGGAACCCTTTTTTTGACTGGCTGTTTCTCTGCCACCTGATGGTCAAAATGGCCCAAAATTTGGTGTGAATGTAGCTCTGAGCTAGTACTTTCCAGCCATAGTGGTCTCATAATTGTAGACAACACGGATTGATAACTGCAAGCATTTAAAGCAAATTAAAATCTCCATTCACTTAAAGTGGACCGAAGGAGCCTAGGAACCCTTTTTTTGACTGGCTGCTTCTCTGCCACCTGATGGTCAAAATGGCCCAAAATTTGGTGTGAATGTAGCTCTGAGCTAGTGCTTTGCAGCCATAGTGGTCTCATAATTGTAGACCACATGGATTGATAACTGCAAGCATTTAAAGCAAATTAAAATCTCCATTGACTTAAAGTGGACCGAAGGAGCCTAGGAACCCTTTTTTTGACTGGCTGTTTCTCTGCCACCTGATGGTCAAAATGGCCCAAAATTTGGTGTGAATGTAGCTCTGAGCTAGTACTTTCCAGCCATAGAGGTCCCATAATTGTAGACCACATGGATTGATAACTGCAAGCATTTAAAGCAAATTAAAATCTCCATTGACTTAAAGTGGACCAAAGGAGCCTAGGAACCCTTTTTTTGACTGGCTGTTTCTCTGCCACCTGATGGTCAAAATGGCCCAAAATTTGGTGTGAATTGTAGCTCTGAGCTAGTGCTTTCCAGCCATAGTGGTCTAATAATTGTAGACCACATGGATTGATAACTGCAAGCATTTAAAACAAATTAAAATCTCCATTGACTTAAAGTGGACCATAGGAGCCTAGGAACCCTTTTTTTGAGTGGCTGTTTCTCTCCCACCTGATGGTCAAAATGGCCCAAAATTTGGTGTGAATGTAGCTCTGAGCTAGTGCTTTCCAGCCATAGTGGTCTCATAATTGTAGACCACATGGATTGATAACTGCACGCATTTAAAGCAAATTAAAATCTCCATTGACTTAAAGTGGACCGAAGGAGCCTAGGAACCCTTTTTTTGACTGGCTGTTTCTCTGCCACCTGATGGTCAAAATGGCCCAAAATTTGGTGTGAATGTAGCTCTGAGCTAGTGCTTTCCAGCCATAGTGGTCTCATAATTGTAGACCACATGGATTGATAACTGCAAGCATTTAAAGCAAATTAAAATCTCCATTGACTTAAAGTGGACCAAAGGAGCCTAGGAACCCTTTTTTTGACTGGCTGTTTCTCTGCCACCTGATGGTCAAAATGGCCCAAAATTTGGTGTGAATGTAGCTCTGAGCTAGTGCTTTCCAGCCATAGTGGTCTCATAATTGTAGACCACATGGATTGATAACTGCAAGCATTTAAAGCAAATTAAAATCTCCATTGACTTAAAGTGGACCGAAGGAGCCTAGGAACCCTTTTTTTGACTGGCTGTTTCTCTGCCACCTGATGGTCAAAATGGCCCAAAATTTGGTGTGAATGTAGCTCTGAGCTAGTGCTTTCCAGCCATAGTGGTCTCATAATTGTAGACCACATGGATTGATAACTGCAAGCATTTAAAGCAAATTAAAATCTCCATTGACTTAAAGTGGACCGAAGGAGCCTAGGAACCCTTTTTTTGACTGGCTGTTTCTCTGCCACCTGATGGTCAAAATGGCCCAAAATTTGGTGTGAATGTAGCTCTGAGCTAGTACTTTCCAGGCATAGTGGTCTCATAATTGTAGACCACATGGATTGATAACTGCAAGCATTTAAAGCAAATTAAAATCTCCATTGACTTAAAGTGGACCGAAGGAGCCTAGGAACCCTTTTTTTGACTGGCTGTTTCTCTGCCACCTGATGGTCAAAATGGCCCAAAATTTGGTGTGAATGTAGCTCTGAGCTAGTGCTTTCCAGCCATAGTGGTCTCATAATTGTAGACCACATGGATTGATAACTGCAAGCATTTAAAGCAAATTAAAATCTCCATTGACTTAAAGTGGACGGAAGGAGCCTAGGAACCCTTTTTTTGACTGGCTGTTTCTATGCCACCTGATGGTCAAAATGGCCCAAAATTTGGTGTGAATGTAGCTCTGAGCTAGTAATTTCCAGCCATAGTGGTCCCATAATTGTAGACCACACGGATTGATAACTGCAAGCATTTAAAGCAAATTAAAATCTCCATTGACTTAAAGTGGACCGAAGGAGCCTAGGAACCCTTTTTTTGACTGGCTGTTTCTCTGCCACCTGATGGTCAAAATGGCCCAAAATTTGGTGTGAATGTAGCTCTGAGCTAGTGCTTTCCAGCCATAGTGGTCTCATAATTGTAGACCACATGGATTGATAACTGCAAGCATTTAAAGCAAATTAAAATCTCCATTGACTTAAGGTGGACCAAAGGAGCCTAGGAACCCTTTTTTTGACTGGCTGTTTCTCTGCCACCTGATGGTCAAAATGGCCCAAAATTTGGTGTGAATGTAGCTCTGAGCTAGTAATTTCCAGCCATAGTGGTCCCATAATTGTAGACCACATGGATTGATAACTGCAAGCATTTAAAGCTAATAAAAATCTCCAATGACTCAAAGTGGACCGAAGGAGCCTAGGAACCCTTTTTTTGACTGGCTGTTTCTCTGCAACCTGATGGTCAAAATGGCCCAAAATTTAGTGTGAATGTAGCTGTGAACAAGTGCTTTCCAACCACTCTGGTCCCATAATTGTAGACCACATGGATTGATAACTGCAAGCATTTAAAGCAAATAAAAATCTCCATTGACTTAAAGTGGACCGAAGGAGCCTAGGAATCCTTTCTTTGACTGGCTGTTTCTCTGCCACCTGACGGTCAAAATGGTCAAAAATTTGGTGTGAATGTAGCTCTGAACAAGTGGTTTCCAGCCATAGTGGTCTCATAATTGTAGACCACATGGATTGATAACTGCAAGCATTTAAAGCAAATTAAAATCTCCATTGACTTAAAGTGGACCGAAGGAGCCTAGGAACCCTTTTTTTGACTGGCTGTTTCTCTGCCACCTGATGGTCAAAATGGCCCAAAATTTGGTGTGAATGTAGCTCTGAGCTAGTGCTTTCCAGCCATAGTGGTCTCATAATTGTAGACCACATGGATTGATAACTGCAAGCATTTAAAGCAAATTAAAATCTCCATTGACTTAAAGTGGACCAAAGGAGCCTAGGAACCCTTTTTTTGACTGGCTGTTTCTCTGCCACCTGATGGTCAAAATGGCCCAAAATTTGGTGTGAATGTAGCTCTGAGCTAGTAATTTCCAGCCATAGTGGTCCCATAATTGTAGACCACATGGATTGATAACTGCAAGCATTTAAAGCAAATAAAAATCTCCATTGACTCAAAGTGGACAGAAGGAGCCTAGGAACCCTTTTTTTGACTGGCTGTTTCTCTGCAACCTGATGGTCAAAATGGCCCAAAATTTAGTGTGAATGTAGCTGTGAACAAGTGCTTTCCAACCACTCTGGTCCCATAATTGTAGACCACATGGATTGATAACTGCAAGCATTTAAAGCAAATACAAATCTCCATTGCCTTAAAGTGGACCGAAGGAGCCTAGGAATCCTTTCTTTGACTGGCTGTTTCTCTGCCACCTGACGGTCAAAATGGTCAAAAATTTGGTGTGAATGTAGCTCTGAACAAGTGGTTTCCAGCCATAGTGGTCTCATAATTGTAGACCACATGGATTGATAACTGCAAGCATTTAAAGCAAATTAAAATCTCCATTGACTTAAAGTGGACCGAAGGAGCCTAGGAACCCTTTTTTTGACTGGCTGTTTCTCTGCCACCTGATGGTCAAAATGGCCCAAAATTTGGTGTGAATGTAGCTCTGAGCTAGTACTTTCCAGCCATAGTGGTCTCATAATTGTAGACAACACGGATTGATAACTGCAAGCATTTAAAGCAAATTAAAATCTCCATTCACTTAAAGTGGACCGAAGGAGCCTAGGAACCCTTTTTTTGACTGGCTGCTTCTCTGCCACCTGATGGTCAAAATGGCCCAAAATTTGGTGTGAATGTAGCTCTGAGCTAGTGCTTTGCAGCCATAGTGGTCTCATAATTGTAGACCACATGGATTGATAACTGCAAGCATTTAAAGCAAATTAAAATCTCCATTGACTTAAAGTGGACCAAAGGAGCCTAGGAACCCTTTTTTTGACTGGCTGTTTCTCTGCCACCTGATGGTCAAAATGGCCCAAAATTTGGTGTGAATTGTAGCTCTGAGCTAGTGCTTTCCAGCCATAGTGGTCTAATAATTGTAGACCACATGGATTGATAACTGCAAGCATTTAAAACAAATTAAAATCTCCATTGACTTAAAGTGGACCATAGGAGCCTAGGAACCCTTTTTTTGAGTGGCTGTTTCTCTCCCACCTGATGGTCAAAATGGCCCAAAATTTGGTGTGAATGTAGCTCTGAGCTAGTGCTTTCCAGCCATAGTGGTCTCATAATTGTAGACCACATGGATTGATAACTGCACGCATTTAAAGCAAATTAAAATCTCCATTGACTTAAAGTGGACCGAAGGAGCCTAGGAACCCTTTTTTTGACTGGCTGTTTCTCTGCCACCTGATGGTCAAAATGGCCCAAAATTTGGTGTGAATGTAGCTCTGAGCTAGTGCTTTCCAGCCATAGTGGTCTCATAATTGTAGACCACATGGATTGATAACTGCAAGCATTTAAAGCAAATTAAAATCTCCATTGACTTAAAGTGGACCAAAGGAGCCTAGGAACCCTTTTTTTGACTGGCTGTTTCTCTGCCACCTGATGGTCAAAATGGCCCAAAATTTGGTGTGAATGTAGCTCTGAGCTAGTGCTTTCCAGCCATAGTGGTCTCATAATTGTAGACCACATGGATTGATAACTGCAAGCATTTAAAGCAAATTAAAATCTCCATTGACTTAAAGTGGACCGAAGGAGCCTAGGAACCCTTTTTTTGACTGGCTGTTTCTCTGCCACCTGATGGTCAAAATGGCCCAAAATTTGGTGTGAATGTAGCTCTGAGCTAGTGCTTTCCAGCCATAGTGGTCTCATAATTGTAGACCACATGGATTGATAACTGCAAGCATTTAAAGCAAATTAAAATCTCCATTGACTTAAAGTGGACCGAAGGAGCCTAGGAACCCTTTTTTTGACTGGCTGTTTCTCTGCCACCTGATGGTCAAAATGGCCCAAAATTTGGTGTGAATGTAGCTCTGAGCTAGTACTTTCCAGGCATAGTGGTCTCATAATTGTAGACCACATGGATTGATAACTGCAAGCATTTAAAGCAAATTAAAATCTCCATTGACTTAAAGTGGACCGAAGGAGCCTAGGAACCCTTTTTTTGACTGGCTGTTTCTCTGCCACCTGATGGTCAAAATGGCCCAAAATTTGGTGTGAATGTAGCTCTGAGCTAGTGCTTTCCAGCCATAGTGGTCTCATAATTGTAGACCACATGGATTGATAACTGCAAGCATTTAAAGCAAATTAAAATCTCCATTGACTTAAAGTGGACGGAAGGAGCCTAGGAACCCTTTTTTTGACTGGCTGTTTCTATGCCACCTGATGGTCAAAATGGCCCAAAATTTGGTGTGAATGTAGCTCTGAGCTAGTAATTTCCAGCCATAGTGGTCCCATAATTGTAGACCACACGGATTGATAACTGCAAGCATTTAAAGCAAATTAAAATCTCCATTGACTTAAAGTGGACCGAAGGAGCCTAGGAACCCTTTTTTTGACTGGCTGTTTCTCTGCCACCTGATGGTCAAAATGGCCCAAAATTTGGTGTGAATGTAGCTCTGAGCTAGTGCTTTCCAGCCATAGTGGTCTCATAATTGTAGACCACATGGATTGATAACTGCAAGCATTTAAAGCAAATTAAAATCTCCATTGACTTAAGGTGGACCAAAGGAGCCTAGGAACCCTTTTTTTGACTGGCTGTTTCTCTGCCACCTGATGGTCAAAATGGCCCAAAATTTGGTGTGAATGTAGCTCTGAGCTAGTAATTTCCAGCCATAGTGGTCCCATAATTGTAGACCACATGGATTGATAACTGCAAGCATTTAAAGCTAATAAAAATCTCCAATGACTCAAAGTGGACCGAAGGAGCCTAGGAACCCTTTTTTTGACTGGCTGTTTCTCTGCAACCTGATGGTCAAAATGGCCCAAAATTTAGTGTGAATGTAGCTGTGAACAAGTGCTTTCCAACCACTCTGGTCCCATAATTGTAGACCACATGGATTGATAACTGCAAGCATTTAAAGCAAATAAAAATCTCCATTGACTTAAAGTGGACCGAAGGAGCCTAGGAATCCTTTCTTTGACTGGCTGTTTCTCTGCCACCTGACGGTCAAAATGGTCAAAAATTTGGTGTGAATGTAGCTCTGAACAAGTGGTTTCCAGCCATAGTGGTCTCATAATTGTAGACCACATGGATTGATAACTGCAAGCATTTAAAGCAAATTAAAATCTCCATTGACTTAAAGTGGACCGAAGGAGCCTAGGAACCCTTTTTTTGACTGGCTGTTTCTCTGCCACCTGATGGTCAAAATGGCCCAAAATTTGGAGTGAATGTAGCTCTGAGCTAATGCTTTCCAGCCATAGTGGTCCCATAATTGTAAACCACATGGATTGATAACTGCAAGCATTTAAAGCAAATCAAAATCTCCATTGACTCAAAGTGGACAGAAGGAGCCTAAGAACCCTTTTTTTGACTGGCTGTTTCTCTGCAACCTGATGGTCAAAATGGCCCAAAATTTGGTGTGAATGTAGCTGTGAACAAGTGCGTTCCAACCACTCTGGTCCCATAATTGTAGACCACATGGATTGATAACTGCAAGCATTTAAAGCAAATAAAAATCTCCATTGACTTAAAGTGGACCGAAGGAGCCTAGGAACCCTTTTTTTGACTGGCTGTTTCTCTGCAACCTGATGGTCAAAATGGCCCAAAATTTAGTGTGAATGTAGCTGTGAACAAGTGCTTTCCAACCACTCTGGTCCCATAATTGTAGACCACATGGATTGATAACTGCAAGCATTTAAAGCAAATACAAATCTCCATTGACTTAAAGTGGACCGAAGGAGCCTAGGAATCCTTTCTTTGACTGGCTGTTTCTCTGCCACCTGACGGTCAAAATGGTCAAAAATTTGGTGTGAATGTAGCTCTGAACAAGTGGTTTCCAGCCATAGTGGTCTCATAATTGTAGACCACATGGATTGATAACTGCAAGCATTTAAAGCAAATTAAAATCTCCATTGACTTAAAGTGGACCGAAGGAGCCTAGGAACCCTTTTTTTGACTGGCTGTTTCTCTGCCACCTGATGGTCAAAATGGCCCAAAATTTGGTGTGAATGTAGCTCTGAGCTAATGCTTTCCAGCCATAGTGGTCCCATAATTGTAAACCACATGGATTGATAACTGCAAGCATTTAAAGCAAATAAAAATCTCCATTGACTCAAAGTGGACAGAAGGAGCCTAAGAACCCTTTTTTTGACTGGCTGTTTCTCTGCAACCTGATGGTCAAAATGGCCCAAAATTTGGTGTGAATGTAGCTGTGAACAAGTGCTTTCCAACCACTCTGGTCCCATAATTGTAGACCACATGGATTGATAACTGCAAGCATTTAAAGCAAATACAAATCTCCATTGACTTAAAGTGGACCGAAGGAGCCTAGGAATCCTTTCTTTGACTGGCTGTTTCTCTGCCACCTGACGGTCAAAATGGTCAAAAGTTTGGTGTGAATGTAGCTCTGAACAAGTGGTTTCCAGCCATAGTGGTCTCATAATTGTAGACCACATGGATTGATAACTGCAAGCATTTAAAGCAAATTAAAATCTCCATTGACTTAAAGTGGACCGAAGGAGCCTAGGAACCCTTTTTTTGACTGGCTGTTTCTCTGCCACCTGATGGTCAAAATGGCCCAAAATTTGGTGTGAATGTAGCTCTGAGCTAATGCTTTCCAGCCATAGTGGTCCCATAATTGTAAACCACATGGATTGATAACTGCAAGCATTTAAAGCAAATAAAAATCTCCATTGACTCAAAGTGGACAGAAGGAGCCTAAGAACCCTTTTTTTGACTGGCTGTTTCTCTGCAACCTGATGGTCAAAATGGCCCAAAATTTGGTGTGAATGTAGCTGTGAACAAGTGCTTTCCAACCACTCTGGTCCCATAATTGTAGACCACATGGATTGATAACTGCAAGCATTTAAAGCAAATAAAAATCTCCATTGACTTAAAGTGGACCGAAGGAGCCTAGGAATCCTTTCTTTGACTGGCTGTTTCTCTGCCACCTGATGGTCAAAATGGCCCAAAATTTGGTGTGAATGTAGCTCTGAGCTAGTAATTTCCAGCCATAGTGGTCCCATAATTGTAGACCACACGGATTGATAACTGCAAGCATTTAAAGCAAATTAAAATCTCCATTGACTTAAAGTGGACCGAAGGAGCCTAGGAACCCTTTTTTTGACTGGCTTTTTCTCTTCCACCTGATGGTCAAAATGGCCCAAAATTTGGTGTGAATGTAGCTCTGAGCTAGTGCTTTCCAGCCATAGTGGTCTCATAATTGTAGACCACATGGATTGATAACTGCAAGCATTTAAAGCAAATTAAAATCTCCATTGACTTAAAGTGGACCGAAGGAGCCTAGGAACCCTTTTTTTGACTGGCTGTTTCTCTGCCACCTGATGGTCAAAATGGCCCAAAATTTGGTGTGAATGTAGCTCTGAGCTAGTACTTTCCAGCCATAGTGGTCTCATAATTGTAGACCACATGGATTGATAACTGCAAGCATTTAAAGCAAATTAAAATCTCCATTGACTTAAAGTGGACCGAAGGAGCCTAGGAACCCTTTTTTTGACTGGCTGTTTCTCTGCCACCTGATGGTCAAAATGGCCCAAAATTTGGTGTGAATGTAGCTCTGAGCTAGTACTTTCCAGCCATAGAGGTCCCATAATTGTAGACCACATGGATTGATAACTGCAAGCATTTAAAGCAAATTAAAATCTCCATTGACTTAAAGTGGACCAAAGGAGCCTAGGAACCCTTTTTTTGACTGGCTGTTTCTCTGCCACCTGATGGTCAAAATGGCCCAAAATTTGGTGTGAATTGTAGCTCTGAGCTAGTGCTTTCCAGCCATAGTGGTCTAATAATTGTAGACCACATGGATTGATAACTGCAAGCATTTAAAACAAATTAAAATCTCCATTGACTTAAAGTGGACCAAAGGAGCCTAGGAACCCTTTTTTTGAGTGGCTGTTTCTCTCCCACCTGATGGTCAAAATGGCCCAAAATTTGGTGTGAATGTAGCTCTGAGCTAGTGCTTTCCAGCCATAGTGGTCTCATAATTGTAGACCACATGGATTGATAACTGCACGCATTTAAAGCAAATTAAAATCTCCATTGACTTAAAGTGGACCGAAGGAGCCTAGGAACCCTTTTTTTGACTGGCTGTTTCTCTGCCACCTGATGGTCAAAATGGCCCAAAATTTGGTGTGAATGTAGCTCTGAGCTAGTGCTTTCCAGCCATAGTGGTCTCATAATTGTAGACCA
Source organism: Taudactylus pleione (assembly GCA_031769625.1). Taxonomy (NCBI): domain Eukaryota; kingdom Metazoa; phylum Chordata; class Amphibia; order Anura; family Myobatrachidae; genus Taudactylus; species Taudactylus pleione. The sequence goes on from JAUIMM010002747.1 coordinate 74,924, forward strand.
CATGGATTGATAACTGCAAGCATTTAAAGCAAATTAAAATCTCCATTGACTTAAAGTGGACCAAAGGAGCCTAGGAACCCTTTTTTTGACTGGCTGTTTCTCTGCCACCTGATGGTCAAAATGGCCCAAAATTTGGTGTGAATGTAGCTCTGAGCTAGTGCTTTCCAGCCATAGTGGTCTCATAATTGTAGACCACATGGATTGATAACTGCAAGCATTTAAAGCAAATTAAAATCTCCATTGACTTAAAGTGGACCGAAGGAGCCTAGGAACCCTTTTTTTGACTGGCTGTTTCTCTGCCACCTGATGGTCAAAATGGCCCAAAATTTGGTGTGAATGTAGCTCTGAGCTAGTGCTTTCCAGCCATAGTGGTCTCATAATTGTAGACCACATGGATTGATAACTGCAAGCATTTAAAGCAAATTAAAATCTCCATTGACTTAAAGTGGACCGAAGGAGCCTAGGAACCCTTTTTTTGACTGGCTGTTTCTCTGCCACCTGATGGTCAAAATGGCCCAAAATTTGGTGTGAATGTAGCTCTGAGCTAGTACTTTCCAGGCATAGTGGTCTCATAATTGTAGACCACATGGATTGATAACTGCAAGCATTTAAAGCAAATTAAAATCTCCATTGACTTAAAGTGGACCGCAGGTGCCTAGGAACCCTTTTTTTGACTGGCTGTTTCTCTGCCACCTGATGTTCAAAATGGCCCAAAATTTGGTGTGAATGTAGCTCTGAGCTAGTGCTTTCCAGCCATAGTGGTCTCATAATTGTAGACCACATGGATTGATAACTGCAAGCATTTAAAGCAAATTAAAATCTCCATTGACTTAAAGTGGACCGAAGGAGCCTAGGAACCCTTTTTTTGACTGGCTGTTTCTCTGCCACCTGATGGTCAAAATGGCCCAAAATTTGGTGTGAATGTAGCTCTGAGCTAGTACTTTCCAGCCATAGTGGTCCCATAATTGTAGACCACATGGATTGATAACTGCAAGCATTTAAAGCAAATTAAAATCTCCATTGACTTAAAGTGGACCGAAGGAGCCTAGGAACCCTTTTTTTTGACTGGCTGTTGCTCTGCCACCTGATGGTCAAAATGGCCCAAAATTTGGTGTGAATGTAGCTCTGAGCTAGTACTTTCCAGCCATAGTGGTCTCATAATTGTAGACCACATGGATTGATAACTGCAAGCATTTAAAGCAAATTAAAATCTCCATTGACTTAAAGTGGACCGAAGGAGCCTAGGAACCCTTTTTTTGACTGGCTGTTTCTCTGCCACCTGATGGTCAAAATGGCCCAAAATTTGGTGTGAATGTAGCTCTGAGCTAGTGCTTTCCAGCCATAGTGGTCTCATAATTGTAGACCACATGGATTGATAACTGCAAGCATTTAAAGCAAATTAAAATCTCCATTGACTTAAAGTGGACCGAAGGAGCCTAGGAACCCTTTTTTTGACTGGCTGTTTCTCTGCCACCTGATGGTCAAAATGGCCCAAAATTTGGTGTGAATGTAGCTCTGAGCTAGTACTTTCCAGGCATAGTGGTCTCATAATTGTAGACCACATGGATTGATAACTGCAAGCATTTAAAGCAAATTAAAATCTCCATTGACTTAAAGTGGACCGAAGGTGCCTAGGAACCCTTTTTTTGACTGGCTGTTTCTCTGCCACCTGATGGTCAAAATGGCCCAAAATTTGGTGTGAATGTAGCTCTGAGCTAGTGCTTTCCAGCCATAGTGGTCTCATAATTGTAGACCACATGGATTGATAACTGCAAGCATTTAAAGCAAATTAAAATCTCCATTGACTTAAAGTGGACCGAAGGAGCCTAGGAACCCTTTTTTTGACTGGCTGTTTCTCTGCCACCTGATGGTCAAAATGGCCCAAAATTTGGTGTGAATGTAGCTCTGAGCTAGTACTTTCCAGCCATAGTGGTCCCATAATTGTAGACCACATGGATTGATAACTGCAAGCATTTAAAGCAAATTAAAATCTCCATTGACTTAAAGTGGACCGAAGGAGCCTAGGAACCCTTTTTTTGACTGGCTGTTTCTCTGCCACCTGATGGTCAAAATGGCCCAAAATTTGGTGTGAATGTAGCTCTGAGCTAGTAATTTCCAGCCATAGTGGTCCCATAATTGTAGACCACACGGATTGATAACTGCAAGCATTTAAAGCAAATTAAAATCTCCATTGACTTAAAGTGGACCGAAGGAGCCTAGGAACCCTTTTTTTGACTGGCTGTTTCTCTGCCACCTGATGGTCAAAATGGCCCAAAATTTGGTGTGAATGTAGCTCTGAGCTAGTGCTTTCCAGCCATAGTGGTCTCATAATTGTAGACCACATGGATTGATAACTGCAAGCATTTAAAGCAAATTAAAATCTCCATTGACTTAAGGTGGACCAAAGGAGCCTAGGAACCCTTTTTTTGACTGGCTGTTTCTCTGCCACCTGATGGTCAAAATGGCCCAAAATTTGGTGTGAATGTAGCTCTGAGCTAGTAATTTCCAGCCATAGTGGTCACATAATTGTAGACCACATGGATTGATAACTGCAAGCATTTAAAGCAAATAAAAATCTCCAATGACTCAAAGTGGACCGAAGGAGCCTAGGAACCCTTTTTTTGACTGGCTGTTTCTCTGCAACCTGACGGTCAAAATGGCCCAAAATTTAGTGTGAATGTAGCTGTGAACAAGTGCTTTCCAACCACTCTGGTCCCATAATTGTAGACCACATGGATTGATAACTGCAAGCATTTAAAGCAAATAAAAATCTCCATTGACTTAAAGTGGACCGAAGGAGCCTAGGAATCCTTTCTTTGACTGGCTGTTTCTCTGCCACCTGACGGTCAAAATGGTCAAAAATTTGGTGTGAATGTAGCTCTGAACAAGTGGTTTCCAGCCATAGTGGTCTCATAATTGTAGACCACATGGATTGATAACTGCAAGCATTTAAAGCAAATTAAAATCTCCATTGACTTAAAGTGGACCGAAGGAGCCTAGGAACCCTTTTTTTGACTGGCTGTTTCTCTGCCACCTGATGGTCAAAATGGCCCAATATTTGGAGTGAATGTAGCTCTGAGCTAATGCTTTCCAGCCATAGTGGTCCCATAATTGTAAACCACATGGATTGATAACTGCAAGCATTTAAAGCAAATAAAAATCTCCATTGACTCAAAGTGGACAGAAGGAGCCTAAGAACCCTTTTTTTGACTGGCTGTTTCTCTGCAACCTGATGGTCAAAATGGCCCAAAATTTGGTGTGAATGTAGCTGTGAACAAGTGCTTTCCAATCACTCTGGTCCCATAATTGTAGACCACATGGATTGATAACTGCAAGCATTTAAAGCAAATAAAAATCTCCATTGACTTAAAGTGGACCGAAGGAGCCTAGGAACCCTTTTTTTGACTGGCTGTTTCTCTGCCACCTGATGGTCAAAATGGCCCAAAATTTGGTGTGAATGTAGCTCTGAGCTAATGCTTTCCAGCCATAGTGGTCCCATAATTGTAAACCACATGGATTGATAACTGCAAGCATTTAAAGCAAATAAAAATCTCCATTGACTCAAAGTGGACAGAAGGAGCCTAAGAACCCTTTTTTTGACTGGCTGTTTCTCTGCAACCTGATGGTCAAAATGGCCCAAAATTTGGTGTGAATGTAGCTGTGAACAAGTGCTTTCCAACCACTCTGGTCCCATAATTGTAGACCACATGGATTGATAACTGCAAGCATTTAAAGCAAATACAAATCTCCATTGACTTAAAGTGGACCGAAGGAGCCTAGGAATCCTTTCTTTGACTGGCTGTTTCTCTGCCACCTGACGGTCAAAATGGTCAAAAGTTTGGTGTGAATGTAGCTCTGAACAAGTGGTTTCCAGCCATAGTGGTCTCATAATTGTAGACCACATGGATTGATAACTGCAAGCATTTAAAGCAAATTAAAATCTCCATTGACTTAAAGTGGACCGAAGGAGCCTAGGAACCCTTTTTTTGACTGGCTGTTTCTCTGCCACCTGATGGTCAAAATGGCCCAAAATTTGGTGTGAATGTAGCTCTGAGCTAATGCTTTCCAGCCATAGTGGTCCCATAATTGTAAACCACATGGATTGATAACTGCAAGCATTTAAAGCAAATAAAAATCTCCATTGACTCAAAGTGGACAGAAGGAGCCTAAGAACCCTTTTTTTGACTGGCTGTTTCTCTGCAACCTGATGGTCAAAATGGCCCAAAATTTGGTGTGAATGTAGCTGTGAACAAGTGCTTTCCAACCACTCTGGTCCCATAATTGTAGACCACATGGATTGATAACTGCAAGCATTTAAAGCAAATAAAAATCTCCATTGACTTAAAGTGGACCGAAGGAGCCTAGGAATCCTTTCTTTGACTGGCTGTTTCTCTGCCACCTGATGGTCAAAATGGCCCAAAATTTGGTGTGAATGTAGCTCTGAGCTAGTAATTTCCAGCCATAGTGGTCCCATAATTGTAGACCACACGGATTGATAACTGCAAGCATTTAAAGCAAATTAAAATCTCCATTGACTTAAAGTGGACCGAAGGAGCCTAGGAACCCTTTTTTTGACTGGCTGTTTCTCTGCCACCTGATGGTCAAAATGGCCCAAAATTTGGTGTGAATGTAGCTCTGAGCTAGTACTTTCCAGCCATAGAGGTCCCATAATTGTAGACCACATGGATTGATAACTGCAAGCATTTAAAGCAAATTAAAATCTCCATTGACTTAAAGTGGACCAAAGGAGCCTAGGAACCCTTTTTTTGACTGGCTGTTTCTCTGCCACCTGATGGTCAAAATGGCCCAAAATTTGGTGTGAATTGTAGCTCTGAGCTAGTGCTTTCCAGCCATAGTGGTCTAATAATTGTAGACCACATGGATTGATAACTGCAAGCATTTAAAACAAATTAAAATCTCCATTGACTTAAAGTGGACCAAAGGAGCCTAGGAACCCTTTTTTTGAGTGGCTGTTTCTCTCCCACCTGATGGTCAAAATGGCCCAAAATTTGGTGTGAATGTAGCTCTGAGCTAGTGCTTTCCAGCCATAGTGGTCTCATAATTGTAGACCACATGGATTGATAACTGCACGCATTTAAAGCAAATTAAAATCTCCATTGACTTAAAGTGGACCGAAGGAGCCTAGGAACCCTTTTTTTGACTGGCTGTTTCTCTGCCACCTGATGGTCAAAATGGCCCAAAATTTGGTGTGAATGTAGCTCTGAGCTAGTGCTTTCCAGCCATAGTGGTCTCATAATTGTAGACCACATGGATTGATAACTGCAAGCATTTAAAGCAAATTAAAATCTCCATTGACTTAAAGTGGACCAAAGGAGCCTAGGAACCCTTTTTTTGACTGGCTGTTTCTCTGCCACCTGATGGTCAAAATGGCCCAAAATTTGGTGTGAATGTAGCTCTGAGCTAGTGCTTTCCAGCCATAGTGGTCTCATAATTGTAGACCACATGGATTGATAACTGCAAGCATTTAAAGCAAATTAAAATCTCCATTGACTTAAAGTGGACCGAAGGAGCCTAGGAACCCTTTTTTTGACTGGCTGTTTCTCTGCCACCTGATGGTCAAAATGGCCCAAAATTTGGTGTGAATGTAGCTCTGAGCTAGTGCTTTCCAGCCATAGTGGTCTCATAATTGTAGACCACATGGATTGATAACTGCAAGCATTTAAAGCAAATTAAAATCTCCATTGACTTAAAGTGGACCGAAGGAGCCTAGGAACCCTTTTTTTGACTGACTGTTTCTCTGCCACCTGATGGTCAAAATGGCCCAAAATTTGGTGTGAATGTAGCTCTGAGCTAGTACTTTCCAGGCATAGTGGTCTCATAATTGTAGACCACATGGATTGATAACTGCAAGCATTTAAAGCAAATTAAAATCTCCATTGACTTAAAGTGGACCGCAGGTGCCTAGGAACCCTTTTTTTGACTGGCTGTTTCTCTGCCACCTGATGTTCAAAATGGCCCAAAATTTGGTGTGAATGTAGCTCTGAGCTAGTGCTTTCCAGCCATAGTGGTCTCATAATTGTAGACCACATGGATTGATAACTGCAAGCATTTAAAGCAAATTAAAATCTCCATTGACTTAAAGTGGACCGAAGGAGCCTAGGAACCCTTTTTTTGACTGGCTGTTTCTCTGCCACCTGATGGTCAAAATGGCCCAAAATTTGGTGTGAATGTAGCTCTGAGCTAGTACTTTCCAGCCATAGTGGTCCCATAATTGTAGACCACATGGATTGATAACTGCAAGCATTTAAAGCAAATTAAAATCTCCATTGACTTAAAGTGGACCGAAGGAGCCTAGGAACCCTTTTTTTTGACTGGCTGTTTCTCTGCCACCTGATGGTCAAAATGGCCCAAAATTTGGTGTGAATGTAGCTCTGAGCTAGTACTTTCCAGCCATAGTGGTCTCATAATTGTAGACCACATGGATTGATAACTGCAAGCATTTAAAGCAAATTAAAATCTCCATTGACTTAAAGTGGACCGAAGGAGCCTAGGAACCCTTTTTTTGACTGGCTGTTTCTCTGCCACCTGATGGTCAAAATGGCCCAAAATTTGGTGTGAATGTAGCTCTGAGCTAGTGCTTTCCAGCCATAGTGGTCTCATAATTGTAGACCACATGGATTGATAACTGCAAGCATTTAAAGCAAATTAAAATCTCCATTGACTTAAAGTGGACCGAAGGAGCCTAGGAACCCTTTTTTTGACTGGCTGTTTCTCTGCCACCTGATGGTCAAAATGGCCCAAAATTTGGTGTGAATGTAGCTCTGAGCTAGTACTTTCCAGGCATAGGGTCCCATAATTGTAGACCACATGGATTGATAACTGCAAGCATTTAAAGCAAATAAAAATCTCCATTGACTTAAAGTGGACCGAAGGAGCCTAGGAATCCTTTCTTTGACTGGCTGTTTCTCTGCCACCTGATGGTCAAAATGGCCCAAAATTTGGTGTGAATGTAGCTCTGAGCTAGTGCTTTCCAACCACTCTGGTCCCATAATTGTAGACCACATGGATTGATAACTGCAAGCATTTAAAGCAAATAAAAATCTCCATTGACTTAAAGTGGACCGAAGGAGCCTAGGAATCCTTTCTTTGACTGGCTGTTTCTCTGCCACCTGACGGTCAAAATGGCCCAAAATTTGGTGTGAATGTAGCTCTGAACATGTGGTTTCCAGCCATACTGGTCCCATAATTGTAGACCACATGGATTGATAACTGCAAGCATTTAAAGCAAATTAAAATCTCCATTGACTCAAAGTGGACCGAAGGAGCCTAGGAACCCTTTTTTTGACTGGCTGTTTCTCTGCCACCTGATGGTCAAAATGGCCCAAAATTTGGTGTGAATGTAGCTCTGAGCTAGTGATTTCCAGCCATAGTGGTCTCATAATTGTAGACCACATGGATTGATAACTGCAAGCATTTAAAGCAAATAAAAATCTCCATTGACTTAAAGTGGACCGAAGGAGCCTAGGAATCCTTTCTTTGACTGGCTGTTTCTCTGCCACCTGACGGTCAAAATGGCCCAAAATTTGGTGTGAATTGTAACTCTGAGCTAGTGCTTTCCAGCCATAGTGGTCTAATAATTGTAGACCACATGGATTGATAACTGCAAGCATTTAAAGCAAATTAAAATCTCCATTGACTTAAAGTGGACCGAAGGAGCCTAGGAACCCTTTTTTTGACTGGCTGTTTCTCTGCCACCTGATGGTCAAAATGGCCCAAAATTTGGTGTGAATGTAGCTCTGAGCTAGTGCTTTCCAGCCATAGTGGTCTCATAATTGTAGACCACATGGATTGATAACTGCAAGCATTTAAAGCAAATAAAAATCTCCATTGACTCAAATTGGACAGAAGGAGCCTAGGAACCCTTTTTTTGACTGGCTGTTTCTCTGCAACCTGATGGTCAAAATGGCCCAAAATTTAGTGTGAATGTAGCTGTGAACAAGTGCTTTCCAACCACTCTGGTCCCATAATTGTAGACCACATGGATTGATAACTGCAAGCATTTAAAGCAAATAAAAATCTCCATTGACTTAAAGTGGACCGAAGGAGCCTAGGAATCCTTTCTTTGACTGGCTGTTTCTCTGCCACCTGACGGTCAAAATGGCCCAAAATTTGGTGTGAATGTAGCTCTGAACAAGTGGTTTCCAGCCATAGTGGTCTCATAATTGTAGACCACATGGATTGATAACTGCAAGCATTTAAAGCAAATTAAAATCTCCATTGACTTAAAGTGGACCGAAGGAGCCTAGGAACCCTTTTTTTGACTGGCTGTTTCTCTGCCACCTGATGGTCAAAATGGCCCAAAATTTGGTGTGAATGTAGCTCTGAGCTAATGCTTTCCAGCCATAGTGGTCCCATAATTGTAAACCACATGGATTGATAACTGCAAGCATTTAAAGCAAATAAAAATCTCCATTGACTCAAAGTGGACAGAAGGAGCCTAAGAACCCTTTTTTTGACTGGCTGTTTCTCTGCAACCTGATGGTCAAAATGGCCCAAAATTTGGTGTGAATGTAGCTGTGAACAAGTGCTTTCCAACCACTCTGGTCCCATAATTGTAGACCACATGGATTGATAACTGCAAGCATTTAAAGCAAATAAAAATCTCCATTGACTTAAAGTGGACCGAAGGAGCCTAGGAATCCTTTCTTTGACTGGCTGTTTCTCTGCCACCTGACGGTCAAAATGGCCCAAAATTTGTTGTGAATGTAGCTCTGAACAAGTGGTTTCCAGCCATACTGGTCCCATAGTTGTAGACCACATGGATTGATAACTGCAAGCATTTAAAGCAAATTAAAATCTCCATTGACTTAAAGTGGACCAAAGGAGCCTAGGAACCCTTTTTTTGACTGGCTGTTTCTCTGCCACCTGATGGTCAAAATGGCCCAAAATTTGGTGTGAATATAGCTCTGAGCTAATGCTTTCCAGCCATAGTGGTCCCATAATTGTAGACCACATGGATTGATAACTGCAAGCATTTAAAGCAAATAAAAATCTCCATTGACTCAAAGTGGACAGAAGGAGCCTAGGAACCCTTTTTTTGACTGGCTGTTTCTCTGCAACCTGATGGTCAAAATGGCCCAAAATTTAGTGTGAATGTAGCTGTGAACAAGTGCTTTCCAACCACTCTGGTCCCATAATTGTAGACCACATGGATTGATAACTGCAAGCATTTAAAGCAAATAAAAATCTCCATTGACTTAAAGTGGACCGAAGGAGCCTAGGAACCCTTTTTTTGACTGGCTGTTTCTCTGCCACCTGATGGTCAAAATGGCCCAAAATTTGGTGTGAATGTAGCTCTGAGCTAGTGCTTTCCAGCCATAGTGGTCTCATAATTGTAGACCACATGGATTGATAACTGCAAGCATTTAAAGCAAATAAAAATCTCCATTGACTCAAAGTGGACAGAAGGAGCCTAGGAACCCTTTTTTTGACTGGCTGTTTCTCTGCAACCTGATGGTCAAAATGGCCCAAAATTTAGTGTGAATGTAGCTGTGAACAAGTGCTTTCCAACCACTCTGGTCCCATAATTGTAGACCACATGGATTGATAACTGCAAGCATTTAAAGCAAATAAAAATCTCCATTGACTTAAAGTGGACCGAAGGAGCCTAGGAATCCTTTCTTTGACTGGCTGTTTCTCTGCCACCTGACGGTCAAAATGGCCCAAAATTTGGTGTGAATGTAGCTCTGAACAAGTGGTTTCCAGCCATAGTGGTCTCATAATTGTAGACCACATGGATTGATAACTGCAAGCATTTAAAGCAAATTAAAATCTCCATTGACTTAAAGTGGACCGAAGGAGCCTAGGAACCCTTTTTTTGACTGGCTGTTTCTCTGCAACCTGATGGTCAAAATGGCCCAAAATTTAGTGTGAATGTAGCTGTGAACAAGTGCTTTCCAACCACTCTGGTCCCATAATTGTAGACCACATGGATTGATAACTGCAAGCATTTAAAGCAAATACAAATCTCCATTGACTTAAAGTGGACCGAAGGAGCCTAGGAATCCTTTCTTTGACTGGCTGTTTCTCTGCCACCTGACGGTCAAAATGGTAAAAAATTTGGTGTGAATGTAGCTCTGAACAAGTGGTTTCCAGCCATAGTGGTCTCATAATTGTAGACCACATGGATTGATAACTGCAAGCATTTAAAGCAAATTAAAATCTCCATTGACTTAAAGTGGACCGAAGGAGCCTAGGAACCCTTTTTTTGACTGGCTGTTTCTCTGCCACCTGATGGTCAAAATGGCCCAAAATTTGGTGTGAATGTAGCTCTGAGCTAATGCTTTCCAGCCATAGTGGTCCCATAATTGTAAACCACATGGATTGATAACTGCAAGCATTTAAAGCAAATAAAAATCTCCATTGACTCAAAGTGGACAGAAGGAGCCTAAGAACCCTTTTTTTGACTGGCTGTTTCTCTGCAACCTGATGGTCAAAATGGCCCAAAATTTGGTGTGAATGTAGCTGTGAACAAGTGCTTTCCAACCACTCTGGTCCCATAATTGTAGACCACATGGATTGATAACTGCAAGCATTTAAAGCAAATAAAAATCTCCATTGACTTAAAGTGGACCGAAGGAGCCTAGGAATCCTTTCTTTGACTGGCTGTTTCTCTGCCACCTGATGGTCAAAATGGCCCAAAATTTAGTGTGAATGTAGCTGTGAACAAGTGCTTTCCAACCACTCTGGTCCCATAATTGTAGACCACATGGATTGATAACTGCAAGCATTTAAAGCAAATACAAATCTCCATTGACTTAAAGTGGACCGAAGGAGCCTAGGAATCCTTTCTTTGACTGGCTGTTTCTCTGCCACCTGACGGTCAAAATGGTCAAAAGTTTGGTGTGAATGTAGCTCTGAACAAGTGGTTTCCAGCCATAGTGGTCTCATAATTGTAGACCACATGGATTGATAACTGCAAGCATTTAAAGCAAATTAAAATCTCCATTGACTTAAAGTGGACCGAAGGAGCCTAGGAACCCTTTTTTTGACTGGCTGTTTCTCTGCCACCTGATGGTCAAAATGGCCCAAAATTTGGTGTGAATGTAGCTCTGAGCTAATGCTTTCCAGCCATAGTGGTCCCATAATTGTAAACCACATGGATTGATAACTGCAAGCATTTAAAGCAAATAAAAATCTCCATTGACTCAAAGTGGACAGAAGGAGCCTAAGAACCCTTTTTTTGACTGGCTGTTTCTCTGCAACCTGATGGTCAAAATGGCCCAAAATTTGGTGTGAATGTAGCTGTGAACAAGTGCTTTCCAACCACTCTGGTCCCATAATTGTAGACCACATGGATTGATAACTGCAAGCATTTAAAGCAAATAAAAATCTCCATTGACTTAAAGTGGACCGAAGGAGCCTAGGAATCCTTTCTTTGACTAGCTGTTTCTCTGCCACCTGATGGTCAAAATGGCCCAAAATTTGGTGTGAATGTAGCTCTGAGCTAGTAATTTCCAGCCATAGTGGTCCCATAATTGTAGACCACACGGATTGATAACTGCAAGCATTTAAAGCAAATTAAAATCTCCATTGACTTAAAGTGGACCGAAGGAGCCTAGGAACCCTTTTTTTGACTGGCTTTTTCTCTTCCACCTGATGGTCAAAATGGCCCAAAATTTGGTGTGAATGTAGCTCTGAGCTAGTGCTTTCCAGCCATAGTGGTCTCATAATTGTAGACCACATGGATTGATAACTGCAAGCATTTAAAGCAAATTAAAATCTCCATTGACTTAAAGTGGACCAAAGGAGCCTAGGAACCCTTTTTTTGACTGGCTGTTTCTCTGCCACCTGATGGTCAAAATGGCCCAAAATTTGGTGTGAATGTAGCTCTGAGCTAGTAATTTCCAGCCATAGTGGTCCCATAATTGTAGACCACATGGATTGATAACTGCAAGCATTTAAAGCAAATAAAAATCTCCATTGACTCAAAGTGGACAGAAGGAGCCTAGGAACCCTTTTTTTGACTGGCTGTTTCTCTGCAACCTGATGGTCAAAATGGCCCAAAATTTAGTGTGTATGTAGCTGTGAACAAGTGCTTTCCAACCACTCTGGTCCCATAATTGTAGACCACATGGATTGATAACTGCAAGCATTTAAAGCAAATAAAAATCTCCATTGACTTAAAGTGGACCGAAGGAGCCTAGGAATCCTTTCTTTGACTGGCTGTTTCTCTGCCACCTGACGGTCAAAATGGTCAAAAATTTGGTGTGAATGTAGCTCTGAACAAGTGGTTTCCAGCCATAGTGGTCTCATAATTGTAGACCACATGGATTGATAACTGCAAGCATTTAAAGCAAATTAAAATCTCCATTGACTTAAAGTGGACCGAAGGAGCCTAGGAACCCTTTTTTTGACTGGCTGTTTCTCTGCCACCTGATGGTCAAAATGGCCCAAAATTTGGTGTGAATGTAGCTCTGAGCTAATGCTTTCCAGCCATAGTGGTCCCATAATTGTAAACCACATGGATTGATAACTGCAAGCATTTAAAGCAAATAAAAATCTCCATTGACTCAAAGTGGACAGAAGGAGCCTAAGAACCCTTTTTTTGACTGGCTGTTTCTCTGCAACCTGATGGTCAAAATGGCCCAAAATTTGGTGTGAATGTAGCTGTGAACAAGTGCTTTCCAACCACTCTGGTCCCATAATTGTAGACCACATGGATTGATAACTGCAAGCATTTAAAGCAAATAAAAATCTCCATTGACTTAAAGTGGACCGAAGGAGCCTAGGAATCCTTTCTTTGACTGGCTGTTTCTCTGCCACCTGATGGTCAAAATGGCCCAAAATTTGGTGTGAATGTAGCTCTGAGCTAGTGCTTTCCAACCACTCTGGTCCCATAATTGTAGACCACATGGATTGATAACTGCAAGCATTTAAAGCAAATAAAAATCTCCATTGACTTAAAGTGGACCGAAGGAGCCTAGGAATCCTTTCTTTGACTGGCTGTTTCTCTGCCACCTGACGGTCAAAATGGCCCAAAATTTGGTGTGAATGTAGCTCTGAACATGTGGTTTCCAGCCATACTGGTCCCATAATTGTAGACCACATGGATTGATAACTGCAAGCATTTAAAGCAAATTAAAATCTCCATTGACTCAAAGTGGACCGAAGGAGCCTAGGAACCCTTTTTTTGACTGGCTGTTTCTCTGCCACCTGATGGTCAAAATGGCCCAAAATTTGGTGTGAATGTAGCTCTGAGCTAGTGATTTCCAGCCATAGTGGTCTCATAATTGTAGACCACATGGATTGATAACTGCAAGCATTTAAAGCAAATAAAAATCTCCATTGACTTAAAGTGGACCGAAGGAGCCTAGGAATCCTTTCTTTGACTGGCTGTTTCTCTGCCACCTGACGGTCAAAATGGCCCAAAATTTGGTGTGAATGTAGCTCTGAACAAGTGGTTTCCAGCCATAGTGGTCTCATAATTGTAGACCACATGGATTGATAACTGCAAGCATTTAAAGCAAATAAAAATCTCCATTGACTTAAAGTGGACCGAAGGAGCCTAGGAATCCTTTCTTTGACTGGCTGTTTCTCTGCCACCTGACGGTCAAAATGGCCCAAAATTTGGTGTGAATGTAGCTCTGAACAAGTGGTTTCCAGCCATACTGGTCCCATAGTTGTAGACCACATGGATTGATAACTGCAAGCATTTAAAGCAAATTAAAATCTCCATTGACTTAAAGTGGACCAAAGGAGCCTAGGAACCCTTTTTTTGACCGGCTGTTTCTCTGCCACCTGATGGTCAAAATGGCCCAAAATTTGGTGTGAATGTAGCTCTGAGCTAGTGCTTTCCAACCACTCTGGTCCCATAATTGTAGACCACATGGATTGATAACTGCAAGCATTTAAAGCAAATAAAAATCTCCATTGACTTAAAGTGGACCGAAGGAGCCTAGGAATCCTTTCTTTGACTGGCTGTTTCTCTGCCACCTGACGGTCAAAATGGCCCAAAATTTGGTGTGAATGTAGCTCTGAACAAGTGGTTTCCAGCCATACTGGTCCCATAATTGTAGACCACATGGATTGATAACTGCAAGCATTTAAAGCAAATTAAAATCTCCATTGACTCAAAGTGGACCGAAGGAGCCTAGGAACCCTTTTTTTGACTGGCTGTTTCTCTGCCACCTGATGGTCAAAATGGCCCAAAATTTGGTGTGAATGTAGCTCTGAGCTAGTGATTTCCAGCCATAGTGGTCTCATAATTGTAGACCACATGGATTGATAACTGAAAGCATTTAAAGCAAATTAAAATCTCCATTGACTTAAAGTGGACCGAAGGAGCCTAGGAACCCTTTTTTGACTGGCAGTTTCTCTGCGACCTGATGGTCAAAATATCCCAAAATTTGGTGTGAATGTAGCTCTGAGCTAGTGATTTCCAGCCATAGTGGTCTCATAATTGTAGACCACATGGATTGATAACTGCAAGCATTTAAAGCAAATTAAAATCTCCATTGACTTAAAGTGGACCGAAGGAGCCTAGGAACCCTTTTTTTGACTGGCTGTTTCTCTGCCACCTGATGGTCAAAATGGCCCAAAATTTGGTGTGAATATAGCTCTGAGCTAATGCTTTCCAGCCATAGTGGTCCCATAATTGTAGACCACATGGATTGATAACTGCAAGCATTTAAAGCAAATAAAAATCTCCATTGACTCAAAGTGGACAGAAGGAGCCTAGGAACCCTTTTTTTGACTGGCTGTTTCTTTGCAACCTGATGGTCAAAATGGCCCAAAATTTAGTGTGAATGTAGCTGTGAACAAGTGCTTTCCAACCACTCTGGTCCCATAATTGTAGACCACATGGATTGATAACTGCAAGCATTTAAAGCAAATAAAAATCTCCATTGACTTAAAGTGGACCGAAGGAGCCTAGGAATCCTTTCTTTGACTGGCTGTTTCTATGCCACCTGACGGTCAAAATGGCCCAAAATTTGGTGTGAATGTAGCTCTGAACAAGTGGTTTCCAGCCATAGTGGTCTCATAATTGTAGACCATATGGATTGATAACTGCAAGCATTTAAAGCAAATTAAAATCTCCATTGACTTAAAGTGGACAGAAGGAGCCTAAGAACCCTTTTTTTGACTGGCTGTTTCTCTGCAACCTGATGGTCAAAATGGCCCAAAATTTGGTGTGAATGTAGCTCAGAGCTAATGCTTTCCAGCCATAGTGGTCCCATAATTGTAAACCACATGGATTGATAACTGCAAGCATTTAAAGCAAATAAAAATCTCCATTGACTCAAAGTGGACAGAAGGAGCCTAAGAACCCTTTTTTTGACTGGCTGTTTCTCTGCAACCTGATGGTCAAAATGGCCCAAAATTTGGTGTGAATGTAGCTGTGAACAAGAGCTTTCCAACCACTCTGGTCCCATAATTGTAGACCACATGGATTGATAACTGCAAGCATTTAAAGCAAATAAAAATCTCCATTGACTTAAAGTGGACCGAAGGAGCCTAGGAATCCTTTCTTTGACTGGCTGTTTCTCTGCCACCTGACGGTCAAAATGGCCCAAAATTTGGTGTGAATGTAGCTCTGAACAAGTGGTTTCCAGCCATACTGGTCCCATAGTTGTAGACCACATGGATTGATAACTGCAAGCATTTAAAGCAAATTAAAACCTCCATTGACTTAAAGTGGACCAAAGGAGCCTAGGAACCCTTTTTTTGACTGGCTGTTTCTCTGCCACCTGATGGTCAAAATGGCCCAAAATTTGGTGTGAATTGTAACTCTGAGCTAGTGCTTTCCAGCCATAGTGGTCTAATAATTGTAGACCACATGGATTGATAACTGCAAGCATTTAAAGCAAATTAAAATCTCCATTGACTTAAAGTGGACCGAAGGAGCCTAGGAACCCTTTTTTTGACTGGCTGTTTCTCTGCCACCTGATGGTCAAAATGGCCCAAAATTTGGTGTGAATGTAGCTCTGAGCTAGTGCTTTCCAGCCATAGTGGTCTCATAATTGTAGACCACATGGATTGATAACTGCAAGCATTTAAAGCAAATAAAAATCTCCATTGACTCAAATTGGACAGAAGGAGCCTAGGAACCCTTTTTTTGACTGGCTGTTTCTCTGCAACCTGATGGTCAAAATGGCCCAAAATTTAGTGTGAATGTAGCTGTGAACAAGTGCTTTCCAACCACTCTGGTCCCATAATTGTAGACCACATGGATTGATAACTGCAAGCATTTAAAGCAAATAAAAATCTCCATTGACTTAAAGTGGACCGAAGGAGCCTAGGAATCCTTTCTTTGACTGGCTGTTTCTCTGCCACCTGACGGTCAAAATGGCCCAAAAATTTGGTGTGAATGTAGCTCTGAACAAGTGGTTTCCAGCCATAGTGGTCTCATAATTGTAGACCACATGGATTGATAACTGCAAGCATTTAAAGCAAATTAAAATCTCCATTGACTTAAAGTGGACCGAAGGAGCCTAGGAACCCTTTTTTTGACTGGCTGTTTCTCTGCCACCTGATGGTCAAAATGGCCCAAAATTTTGTGTGAATGTAGCTCTGAGCTAATGCTTTCCAGCCATAGTGGTCCCATAATTGTAAACCACATGGATTGATAACTGCAAGCATTTAAAGCAAATAAAAATCTCCATTGACTCAAAGTGGACAGAAGGAGCCTAAGAACCCTTTTTTTGACTGGCTGTTTCTCTGCAACCTGATGGTCAAAATGGCCCAAAATTTGGTGTGAATGTAGCTGTGAACAAGTGCTTTCCAACCACTCTGGTCCCATAATTGTAGACCACATGGATTGATAACTGCAAGCATTTAAAGCAAATAAAAATCTCCATTGACTTAAAGTGGACCGAAGGAGCCTAGGAATCCTTTCTTTGACTGGCTGTTTCTCTGCCACCTGACGGTCAAAATGGCCCAAAATTTGTTGTGAATGTAGCTCTGAACAAGTGGTTTCCAGCCATACTGGTCCCATAGTTGTAGACCACATGGATTGATAACTGCAAGCATTTAAGGCAAATTAAAATCTCCATTGACTTAAAGTGGACCAAAGGAGCCTAGGAACCCTTTTTTTGACTGGCTGTTTCTCTGCCACCTGATGGTCAAAATGGCCCAAAATTTGGTGTGAATTGTAACTCTGAGCTAGTGCTTTCCAGCCATAGTGGTCTAATAATTGTAGACCACATGGATTGATAACTGCAAGCATTTAAAGCAAATTAAAATCTCCATTGACTTAAAGTGGACCGAAGGAGCCTAGGAACCCTTTTTTTGACTGGCTGTTTCTCTGCCACCTGATGGTCAAAATGGCCCAAAATTTGGTGTGAATATAGCTCTGAGCTAATGCTTTCCAGCCATAGTGGTCCCATAATTGTAGACCACATGGATTGATAACTGCAAGCATTTAAAGCAAATAAAAATCTCCATTGACTCAAAGTGGACAGAAGGAGCCTAGGAACCCTTTTTTTGACTGGCTGTTTCTCTGCAACCTGATGGTCAAAATGGCCCAAAATTTAGTGTGAATGTAGCTGTGAACAAGTGCTTTCCAACCACTCTGGTCCCATAATTGTAGACCACATGGATTGATAACTGCAAGCATTTAAAGCAAATAAAAATCTCCATTGACTTAAAGTGGACCGAAGGAGCCTAGGAATCCTTTCTTTGACTGGCTGTTTCTCTGCCACCTGACGGTCAAAATGGCCCAAAATTTGGTGTGAATGTAGCTCTGAACAAGTGGTTTCCAGCCATAGTGGTCTCATAATTGTAGACCACATGGATTGATAACTGCAAGCATTTAAAGCAAATAAAAATCTCCATTGACTCAAAGTGGACAGAAGGAGCCTAAGAACCCTTTTTTTGACTGGCTGTTTCTCTGCAACCTGATGGTCAAAATGGCCCAAAATTTGGTGTGAATATAGCTCTGAGCTAATGCTTTCCAGCCATAGTGGTCCCATAATTGTAGACCACATGGATTGATAACTGCAAGCATTTAAAGCAAATAAAAATCTCCATTGACTCAAAGTGGACAGAAGGAGCCTAGGAACCCTTTTTTTGACTGGCTGTTTCTCTGCAACCTGATGGTCAAAATGGCCCAAAATTTAGTGTGAATGTAGCTGTGAACAAGTGCTTTCCAACCACTCTGGTCCCATAATTGTAGACCACATGGATTGATAACTGCAAGCATTTAAAGCAAATAAAAATCTCCATTGACTTAAAGTGGACCGAAGGAGCCTAGGAACCCTTTTTTTGACTGGCTGTTTCTCTGCCACCTGATGGTCAAAATGGCCCAAAATTTGGTGTGAATGTAGCTCTGAGCTAGTGCTTTCCAGCCATAGTGGTCTCATAATTGTAGACCACATGGATTGATAACTGCAAGCATTTAAAGCAAATAAAAATCTCCATTGACTCAAAGTGGACAGAAGGAGCCTAGGAACCCTTTTTTTGACTGGCTGTTTCTCTGCAACCTGATGGTCAAAATGGCCCAAAATTTAGTGTGAATGTAGCTGTGAACAAGTGCTTTCCAACCACTCTGGTCCCATAATTGTAGACCACATGGATTGATAACTGCAAGCATTTAAAGCAAATAAAAATCTCCATTGACTTAAAGTGGACCGAAGGAGCCTAGGAATCCTTTCTTTGACTGGCTGTTTCTATGCCACCTGACGGTCAAAATGGCCCAAAATTTGGTGTGAATGTAGCTCTGAGCTAATGCTTTCCAGCCATAGTGGTCCCATAATTGTAAACCACATGGATTGATAACTGCAAGCATTTAAAGCAAATACAAATCTCCATTGACTTAAAGTGGACCGAAGGAGCCTAGGAATCCTTTCTTTGACTGGCTGTTTCTCTGCCACCTGACGGTCAAAATGGTCAAAAATTTGGTGTGAATGTAGCTCTGAACAAGTGGTTTCCAGCCATAGTGGTCTCATAATTGTAGACCACATGGATTGATAACTGCAAGCATTTAAAGCAAATTAAAATCTCCATTGACTTAAAGTGGACCGAAGGAGCCTAGGAACCCTTTTTTTGACTGGCTGTTTCTCTGCCACCTGATGGTCAAAATGGCCCAAAATTTGGTGTGAATGTAGCTCTGAGCTAATGCTTTCCAGCCATAGTGGTCCCATAATTGTAAACCACATGGATTGATAACTGCAAGCATTTAAAGCAAATAAAAATCTCCATTGACTCAAAGTGGACAGAAGGAGCCTAAGAACCCTTTTTTTGACTGGCTGTTTCTCTGCAACCTGATGGTCAAAATGGCCCAAAATTTGGTGTGAATGTAGCTGTGAACAAGTGCTTTCCAACCACTCTGGTCCCATAATTGTAGACCACATGGATTGATAACTGCAAGCATTTAAAGCAAATAAAAATCTCCATTGACTTAAAGTGGACCGAAGGAGCCTAGGAATCCTTTCTTTGACTGGCTGTTTCTCTGCCACCTGATGGTCAAAATGGCCCAAAATTTAGTGTGAATGTAGCTGTGAACAAGTGCTTTCCAACCACTCTGGTCCCATAATTGTAGACCACATGGATTGATAACTGCAAGCATTTAAAGCAAATACAAATCTCCATTGACTTAAAGTGGACCGAAGGAGCCTAGGAATCCTTTCTTTGACTGGCTGTTTCTCTGCCACCTGACGGTCAAAATGGTCAAAAATTTGGTGTGAATGTAGCTCTGAACAAGTGGTTTCCAGCCATAGTGGTCTCATAATTGTAGACCACATGGATTGATAACTGCAAGCATTTAAAGCAAATTAAAATCTCCATTGACTTAAAGTGGACCGAAGGAGCCTAGGAACCCTTTTTTTGACTGGCTGTTTCTCTGCCACCTGATGGTCAAAATGGCCCAAAATTTGGTGTGAATGTAGCTCTGAGCTAATGCTTTCCAGCCATAGTGGTCCCATAATTGTAAACCACATGGATTGATAACTGCAAGCATTTAAAGCAAATAAAAATCTCCATTGACTCAAAGTGGACAGAAGGAGCCTAAGAACCCTTTTTTTGACTGGCTGTTTCTCTGCAACCTGATGGTCAAAATGGCCCAAAATTTGGTGTGAATGTAGCTGTGAACAAGTGCTTTCCAACCACTCTGGTCCCATAATTGTAGACCACATGGATTGATAACTGCAAGCATTTAAAGCAAATAAAAATCTCCATTGACTTAAAGTGGACCGAAGGAGCCTAGGAATCCTTTCTTTGACTGGCTGTTTCTCTGCCACCTGATGGTCAAAATGGCCCAAAATTTAGTGTGAATGTAGCTGTGAACAAGTGCTTTCCAACCACTCTGGTCCCATAATTGTAGACCACATGGATTGATAACTGCAAGCATTTAAAGCAAATAAAAATCTCCATTGACTCAAAGTGGACAGAAGGAGCCTAGGAACCCTTTTTTTGACTGGCTGTTTCTCTGCAACCTGATGGTCAAAATGGCCCAAAATTTAGTGTGAATGTAGCTGTGAACAAGTGCTTTCCAACCACTCTGGTCCCATAATTGTAGACCACATGGATTGATAACTGCAAGCATTTAAAGCAAATAAAAATCTCCATTGACTTAAAGTGGACCGAAGGAGCCTAGGAATCCTTTCTTTGACTGGCTGTTTCTCTGCCACCTGACGGTCAAAATGGCCCAAAATTTGTTGTGAATGTAGCTCTGAACAAGTGGTTTCCAGCCATACTGGTCCCATAGTTGTAGACCACATGGATTGATAACTGCAAGCATTTAAAGCAAATTAAAATCTCCATTGACTTAAAGTGGACCAAAGGAGCCTAGGAACCCTTTTTTTGACTGGCTGTTTCTCTGCCACCTGATGGTCAAAATGGCCCAAAATTTGGTGTGAATTGTAACTCTGAGCTAGTGCTTTCCAGCCATAGTGGTCTAATAATTGTAGACCACATGGATTGATAACTGCAAGCATTTAAAGCAAATTAAAATCTCCATTGACTTAAAGTGGACCGAAGGAGCCTAGGAACCCTTTTTTTGACTGGCTGTTTCTCTGCCACCTGATGGTCAAAATGGCCCAAAATTTGGTGTGAATATAGCTCTGAGCTAATGCTTTCCAGCCATAGTGGTCCCATAATTGTAGACCACATGGATTGATAACTGCAAGCATTTAAAGCAAATAAAAATCTCCATTGACTCAAAGTGGACAGAAGGAGCCTAGGAACCCTTTTTTTGACTGGCTGTTTCTCTGCAACCTGATGGTCAAAATGGCCCAAAATTTAGTGTGAATGTAGCTGTGAACAAGTGCTTTCCAACCACTCTGGTCCCATAATTGTAGACCACATGGATTGATAACTGCAAGCATTTAAAGCAAATAAAAATCTCCATTGACTTAAAGTGGACCGAAGGAGCCTAGGAATCCTTTCTTTGACTGGCTGTTTCTCTGCCACCTGACGGTCAAAATGGCCCAAATTTTGGTGTGAATGTAGCTCTGAACAAGTGGTTTCCAGCCATAGTGGTCTCATAATTGTAGACCACATGGATTGATAACTGCAAGCATTTAAAGCAAATTAAAATCTCCATTGACTTAAAGTGGACCGAAGGAGCCTAGGAACCCTTTTTTTGACTGGCTGTTTCTCTGCCACCTGATGGTCAAAATGGCCCAAAATTTGGTGTGAATGTAGCTCTGAGCTAATGCTTTCCAGCCATAGTGGTCCCATAATTGTAAACCACATGGATTGATAACTGCAAGCATTTAAAGCAAATAAAAATCTCCATTGACTCAAAGTGGACAGAAGGAGCCTAAGAACCCTTTTTTTGACTGGCTGTTTCTCTGCAACCTGATGGTCAAAATGGCCCAAAATTTGGTGTGAATATAGCTCTGAGCTAATGCTTTCCAGCCATAGTGGTCCCATAATTGTAGACCACATGGATTGATAACTGCAAGCATTTAAAGCAAATAAAAATCTCCATTGACTCAAAGTGGACAGAAGGAGCCTAGGAACCCTTTTTTTGACTGGCTGTTTCTCTGCAACCTGATGGTCAAAATGGCCCAAAATTTAGTGTGAATGTAGCTGTGAACAAGTGCTTTCCAACCACTCTGGTCCCATAATTGTAGACCACATGGATTGATAACTGCAAGCATTTAAAGCAAATAAAAATCTCCATTGACTTAAAGTGGACCGAAGGAGCCTAGGAACCCTTTTTTTGACTGGCTGTTTCTCTGCCACCTGATGGTCAAAATGGCCCAAAATTTGGTGTGAATGTAGCTCTGAGCTAGTGCTTTCCAGCCATAGTGGTCTCATAATTGTAGACCACATGGATTGATAACTGCAAGCATTTAAAGCAAATAAAAATCTCCATTGACTCAAAGTGGACAGAAGGAGCCTAGGAACCCTTTTTTTGACTGGCTGTTTCTCTGCAACCTGATGGTCAAAATGGCCCAAAATTTAGTGTGAATGTAGCTGTGAACAAGTGCTTTCCAACCACTCTGGTCCCATAATTGTAGACCACATGGATTGATAACTGCAAGCATTTAAAGCAAATAAAAATCTCCATTGACTTAAAGTGGACCGAAGGAGCCTAGGAATCCTTTCTTTGACTGGCTGTTTCTATGCCACCTGACGGTCAAAATGGCCCAAAATTTGGTGTGAATGTAGCTCTGAACAAGTGGTTTCCAGCCATAGTGGTCTCATAATTGTAGACCACATGGATTGATAACTGCAAGCATTTAAAGCAAATTAAAATCTCCATTGACTTAAAGTGGACCGAAGGAGCCTAGGAACCCTTTTTTTGACTGGCTGTTTCTCTGCCACCTGATGGTCAAAATGGCCCAAAATTTGGTGTGAATGTAGCTCTGAGCTAATGCTTTCCAGCCATAGTGGTCCCATAATTGTAAACCACATGGATTGATAACTGCAAGCATTTAAAGCAAATACAAATCTCCATTGACTTAAAGTGGACCGAAGGAGCCTAGGAATCCTTTCTTTGACTGGCTGTTTCTCTGCCACCTGATGGTCAAAATGGCCCAAAATTTAGTGTGAATGTAGCTGTGAACAAGTGCTTTCCAACCACTCTGGTCCCATAATTGTAGACCACATGGATTGATAACTGCAAGCATTTAAAGCAAATACAAATCTCCATTGACTTAAAGTGGACCGAAGGAGCCTAGGAATCCTTTCTTTGACTGGCTGTTTCTCTGCCACCTGACGGTCAAAATGGTCAAAAGTTTGGTGTGAATGTAGCTCTGAACAAGTGGTTTCCAGCCATAGTGGTCTCATAATTGTAGACCACATGGATTGATAACTGCAAGCATTTAAAGCAAATTAAAATCTCCATTGACTTAAAGTGGACCAAAGGAGCCTAGGAACCCTTTTTTTGACTGGCTGTTTCTCTGCCACCTGATGGTCAAAATGGCCCAAAATTTGGTGTGAATGTAGCTCTGAGCTAATGCTTTCCAGCCATAGTGGTCCCATAATTGTAAACCACATGGATTGATAACTGCAAGCATTTAAAGCAAATAAAAATCTCCATTGACTCAAAGTGGACAGAAGGAGCCTAAGAACCCTTTTTTTGACTGGCTGTTTCTCTGCAACCTGATGGTCAAAATGGCCCAAAATTTGGTGTGAATGTAGCTGTGAACAAGTGCTTTCCAACCACTCTGGTCCCATAATTGTAGACCACATGGATTGATAACTGCAAGCATTTAAAGCAAATAAAAATCTCCATTGACTTAAAGTGGACCGAAGGAGCCTAGGAATCCTTTCTTTGACTAGCTGTTTCTCTGCCACCTGATGGTCAAAATGGCCCAAAATTTGGTGTGAATGTAGCTCTGAGCTAGTAATATCCAGCCATAGTGGTCCCATAATTGTAGACCACACGGATTGATAACTGCAAGCATTTAAAGCAAATTATAATCTCCATTGACTTAAAGTGGACCGAAGGAGCCTAGGAACCCTTTTTTTGACTGGTTTTTTCTCTTCCACCTGATGGTCAAAATGGCCCAAAATTTGGTGTGAATGTAGCTCTGAGCTAGTGCTTTCCAGCCATAGTGGTCTCATAATTGTAGACCACATGGATTGATAACTGCAAGCATTTAAAGCAAATTAAAATCTCCATTGACTTAAAGTGGACCAAAGGAGCCTAGGAACCCTTTTTTTGACTGGCTGTTTCTCTGCCACCTGATGGTCAAAATGGCCCAAAATTTGGTGTGAATGTAGCTCTGAGCTAGTAATTTCCAGCCATAGTGGTCCCATAATTGTAGACCACATGGATTGATAACTGCAAGCATTTAAAGCAAATAAAAATCTCCATTGACTCAAAGTGGACAGAAGGAGCCTAGGAACCCTTTTTTTGACTGGCTGTTTCTCTGCAACCTGATGGTCAAAATGGCCCAAAATTTAGTGTGAATGTAGCTGTGAACAAGTGCTTTCCAACCACTCTGGTCCCATAATTGTAGACCACATGGATTGATAACTGCAAGCATTTAAAGCAAATAAAAATCTCCATTGACTTAAAGTGGACCGAAGGAGCCTAGGAATCCTTTCTTTGACTGGCTGTTTCTCTGCCACCTGACGGTCAAAATGGTCAAAAATTTGGTGTGAATGTAGCTCTGAACAAGTGGTTTCCAGCCATAGTGGTCTCATAATTGTAGACCACATGGATTGATAACTGCAAGCATTTAAAGCAAATTAAAATCTCCATTGACTTAAAGTGGACCGAAGGAGCCTAGGAACCCTTTTTTTGACTGGCTGTTTCTCTGCCACCTGATGGTCAAAATGGCCCAAAATTTGGTGTGAATGTAGCTCTGAGCTAATGCTTTCCAGCCATAGTGGTCCCATAATTGTAAACCACATGGATTGATAACTGCAAGCATTTAAAGCAAATAAAAATCTCCATTGACTCAAAGTGGACAGAAGGAGCCTAAGAACCCTTTTTTTGACTGGCTGTTTCTCTGCAACCTGATGGTCAAAATGGCCCAAAATTTGGTGTGAATGTAGCTGTGAACAAGTGCTTTCCAACCACTCTGGTCCCATAATTGTAGACCACATGGATTGATAACTGCAAGCATTTAAAGCAAATAAAAATCTCCATTGACTTAAAGTGGACCGAAGGAGCCTAGGAATCCTTTCTTTGACTGGCTGTTTCTCTGCCACCTGATGGTCAAAATGGCCCAAAATTTGGTGTGAATGTAGCTCTGAGCTAGTGCTTTCCAACCACTCTGGTCCCATAATTGTAGACCACATGGATTGATAACTGCAAGCATTTAAAGCAAATAAAAATCTCCATTGACTTAAAGTGGACCGAAGGAGCCTAGGAATCCTTTCTTTGACTGGCTGTTTCTCTGCCACCTGACGGTCAAAATGGCCCAAAATTTGGTGTGAATGTAGCTCTGAACATGTGGTTTCCAGCCATACTGGTCCCATAATTGTAGACCACATGGATTGATAACTGCAAGCATTTAAAGCAAATTAAAATCTCCATTGACTCAAAGTGGACCGAAGGAGCCTAGGAACCCTTTTTTTGACTGGCTGTTTCTCTGCCACCTGATGGTCAAAATGGCCCAAAATTTGGTGTGAATGTAGCTCTGAGCTAGTGATTTCCAGCCATAGTGGTCTCATAATTGTAGACCACATGGATTGATAACTGCAAGCATTTAAAGCAAATTAAAATCTCCATTGACTTAAAGTGGACCGAAGGAGCCTAGGAACCCTTTTTTGACTGGCAGTTTCTCTGCGACCTGATGGTCAAAATGGCCCAAAATTTGGTGTGAATGTAGCTCTGAGCTAGTGATTTCCAGCCATAGTGGTCTCATAATTGTAGACCACATGGATTGATAACTGCAAGCATTTAAAGCAAATTAAAATCTCCATTGACTTAAAGTGGACCGAAGGAGCCTAGGAACCCTTTTTTTGACTGGCTGTTTCTCTGCCACCTGATGGTCAAAATGGCCCAAAATTTGGTGTGAATATAGCTCTGAGCTAATGCTTTCCAGCCATAGTGGTCCCATAATTGTAGACCACATGGATTGATAACTGCAAGCATTTAAAGCAAATAAAAATCTCCATTGACTCAAAGTGGACAGAAGGAGCCTAGGAACCCTTTTTTTGACTGGCTGTTTCTCTGCAACCTGATGGTCAAAATGGCCCAAAATTTAGTGTGAATGTAGCTGTGAACAAGTGCTTTCCAACCACTCTGGTCCCATAATTGTAGACCACATGGATTGATAACTGCAAGCATTTAAAGCAAATAAAAATCTCCATTGACTTAAAGTGCACCGAAGGAGCCTAGGAATCCTTTCTTTGACTGGCTGTTTCTCTGCCACCTGACGGTCAAAATGGCCCAAAATTTGGTGTGAATGTAGCTCTGAACAAGTGGTTTCCAGCCACAGTGGTCTCATAATTGTAGACCACATGGATTGATAACTGCAAGCATTTAAAGCAAATAAAAATCTCCATTGACTTAAAGTGGACCGAAGGAGCCTAGGAATCCTTTCTTTGACTGGCTGTTTCTCTGCCACCTGACGGTCAAAATGGCCCAAAATTTGTTGTGAATGTAGCTCTGAACAAGTGGTTTCCAGCCATACTGGTCCCATAGTTGTAGACCACATGGATTGATAACTGCAAGCATTTAAAGCAAATTAAAATCTCCATTGACTTAAAGTGGACCAAAGGAGCCTAGGAACCCTTTTTTTGACCGGCTGTTTCTCTGCCACCTGATGGTCAAAATGGCCCAAAATTTGGTGTGAATGTAGCTCTGAGCTAGTGCTTTCCAACCACTCTGGTCCCATAATTGTAGACCACATGGATTGATAACTGCAAGCATTTAAAGCAAATAAAAATCTCCATTGACTTAAAGTGGACCGAAGGAGCCTAGGAATCCTTTCTTTGACTGGCTGTTTCTCTGCCACCTGACGGTCAAAATGGCCCAAAATTTGGTGTGAATGTAGCTCTGAACAAGTGGTTTCCAGCCATACTGGTCCCATAATTGTAGACCACATGGATTGATAACTGCAAGCATTTAAAGCAAATTAAAATCTCCATTGACTCAAAGTGGACCGAAGGAGCCTAGGAACCCTTTTTTTGACTGGCTGTTTCTCTGCCACCTGATGGTCAAAATGGCCCAAAATTTGGTGTGAATGTAGCTCTGAGCTAGTGATTTCCAGCCATAGTGGTCTCATAATTGTAGACCACATGGATTGATAACTGCAAGCATTTAAAGCAAATTAAAATCTCCATTGACTTAAAGTGGACCGAAGGAGCCTAGGAACCCTTTTTTGACTGGCAGTTTCTCTGCGACCTGATGGTCAAAATGGCCCAAAATTTGGTGTGAATGTAGCTCTGAGCTAGTGATTTCCAGCCATAGTGGTCTCATAATTGTAGACCACATGGATTGATAACTGCAAGCATTTAAAGCAAATTAAAATCTCCATTGACTTAAAGTGGACCGAAGGAGCCTAGGAACCCTTTTTTTGACTGGCTGTTTCTCTGCCACCTGATGGTCAAAATGGCCCAAAATTTGGTGTGAATATAGCTCTGAGCTAATGCTTTCCAGCCATAGTGGTCCCATAATTGTAGACCACATGGATTGATAACTGCAAGCATTTAAAGCAAATAAAAATCTCCATTGACTCAAAGTGGACAGAAGGAGCCTAGGAACCCTTTTTTTGACTGGCTGTTTCTCTGCAACCTGATGGTCAAAATGGCCCAAAATTTAGTGTGAATGTAGCTGTGAACAAGTGCTTTCCAACCACTCTGGTCCCATAATTGTAGACCACATGGATTGATAACTGCAAGCATTTAAAGCAAATAAAAATCTCCATTGACTTAAAGTGGACCGAAGGAGCCTAGGAATCCTTTCTTTGACTGGCTGTTTCTCTGCCACCTGACGGTCAAAATGGCCCAAAATTTGGTGTGAATGTAGCTCTGAACAAGTGGTTTCCAGCCATAGTGGTCTCATAATTGTAGACCACATGGATTGATAACTGCAAGCATTTAAAGCAAATTAAAATCTCCATTGACTTAAAGTGGACAGAAGGAGCCTAAGAACCCTATTTTTGACTGGCTGTTTCTCTGCAACCTGATGGTCAAAATGGCCCAAAATTTGGTGTGAATGTAGCTCTGAGCTAATGCTTTACAGCCATAGTGGTCCCATAATTGTAAACCACATGGATTGATAACTGCAAGCATTTAAAGCAAATAAAAATCTCCATTGACTCAAAGTGGACAGAAGGAGCCTAAGAACCCTTTTTTTGACTGGCTGTTTCTCTGCAACCTGATGGTCAAAATGGCCCAAAATTTGGTGTGAATGTAGCTGTGAACAAGAGCTTTCCAACCACTCTGGTCCCATAATTGTAGACCACATGGATTGATAACTGCAAGCATTTAAAGCAAATAAAAATCTCCATTGACTTAAAGTGGACCGAAGGAGCCTAGGAATCCTTTCTTTGACTGGCTGTTTCTCTGCCACCTGACGGTCAAAATGGCCCAAAATTTGGTGTGAATGTAGCTCTGAACAAGTGGTTTCCAGCCATACTGGACCCATAGTTGTAGACCACATGGATTGATAACTGCAAGCATTTAAAGCAAATTAAAACCTCCATTGACTTAAAGTGGACCAAAGGAGCCTAGGAACCCTTTTTTTGACTGGCTGTTTCTCTGCCACCTGATGGTCAAAATGGCCCAAAATTTGGTGTGAATTGTAACTCTGAGCTAGTGCTTTCCAGCCATAGTGGTCTAATAATTGTAGACCACATGGATTGATAACTGCAAGCATTTAAAGCAAATTAAAATCTCCATTGACTTAAAGTGGACCGAAGGAGCCTAGGAACCCTTTTTTTGACTGGCTGTTTCTCTGCCACCTGATGGTCAAAATGGCCCAAAATTTGGTGTGAATGTAGCTCTGAGCTAGTGCTTTCCAGCCATAGTGGTCTCATAATTGTAGACCACATGGATTGATAACTGCAAGCATTTAAAGCAAATAAAAATCTCCATTGACTCAAAGTGGACAGAAGGAGCCTAGGAACCCTTTTTTTGACTGGCTGTTTCTCTGCAACCTGATGGTCAAAATGGCCCAAAATTTAGTGTGAATGTAGCTGTGAACAAGTGCTTTCCAACCACTCTGGTCCCATAATTGTAGACCACATGGATTGATAACTGCAAGCATTTAAAGCAAATAAAAATCTCCATTGACTTAAAGTGGACCGAAGGAGCCTAGGAATCCTTTCTTTCACTGGCTGTTTCTCTGCCACCTGACGGTCAAAATGGCCCAAAATTTGGTGTGAATGTAGCTCTGAACAAGTGGTTTCCAGCCATAGTGGTCTCATAATTGTAGACCACATGGATTGATAACTGCAAGCATTTAAAGCAAATTAAAATCTCCATTGACTTAAAGTGGACCGAAGGAGCCTAGGAACCCTTTTTTTGACTGGCTGTTTCTCTGCCACCTGATGGTCAAAATGGCCCAAAATTTGGTGTGAATGTAGCTCTGAGCTAATGCTTTCCAGCCATAGTGGTCCCATAATTGTAAACCACATGGATTGATAACTGCAAGCATTTAAAGCAAATAAAAATCTCCATTGACTCAAAGTGGACAGAAGGAGCCTAAGAACCCTTTTTTTGACTGGCTGTTTCTCTGCAACCTGATGGTCAAAATGGCCCAAAATTTGGTGTGAATGTAGCTGTGAACAAGTGCTTTCCAACCACTCTGGTCCCATAATTGTAGACCACATGGATTGATAACTGCAAGCATTTAAAGCAAATAAAAATCTCTATTGACTTAAAGTGGACCGAAGGAGCCTAGGAATCCTTTCTTTGACTGGCTGTTTCTCTGCCACCTGACGGTCAAAATGGCCCAAAATTTGTTGCGAATGTAGCTCTGAACAAGTGGTTTCCAGCCATACTGGTCCCATAGTTGTAGACCACATGGATTGATAACTGCAAGCATTTAAAGCAAATTAAAATCTCCATTGACTTAAAGTGGACCAAAGGAGCCTAGGAACCCTTTTTTTGACTGGCTGTTTCTCTGCCACCTGATGGTCAAAATGGCCCAAAATTTGGTGTGAATTGTAACTCTGAGCTAGTGCTTTCCAGCCATAGTGGTCTAATAATTGTAGACCACATGGATTGATAACTGCAAGCATTTAAAGCAAATTAAAATCTCCATTGACTTAAAGTGGACCGAAGGAGCCTAGGAACCCTTTTTTTGACTGGCTGTTTCTCTGCCACCTGATGGTCAAAATGGCCCAAAATTTGGTGTGAATATAGCTCTGAGCTAATGCTTTCCAGCCATAGTGGTCCCATAATTGTAGACCACATGGATTGATAACTGCAAGCATTTAAAGCAAATAAAAATCTCCATTGACTCAAAGTGGACAGAAGGAGCCTAGGAACCCTTTTTTTGACTGGCTGTTTCTCTGCAACCTGATGGTCAAAATGGCCCAAAATTTAGTGTGAATGTAGCTGTGAACAAGTGCTTTCCAACCACTCTGGTCCCATAATTGTAGACCACATGGATTGATAACTGCAAGCATTTAAAGCAAATAAAAATCTCCATTGACTTAAAGTGGACCGAAGGAGCCTAGGAACCCTTTTTTTGACTGGCTGTTTCTCTGCCACCTGATGGTCAAAATGGCCCAAAATTTGGTGTGAATGTAGCTCTGAGCTAGTGCTTTCCAGCCATAGTGGTCTCATAATTGTAGACCACATGGATTGATAACTGCAAGCATTTAAAGCAAATAAAAATCTCCATTGACTCAAAGTGGACAGAAGGAGCCTAGGAACCCTTTTTTTGACTGGCTGTTTCTCTGCAACCTGATGGTCAAAATGGCCCAAAATTTAGTGTGAATGTAGCTGTGAACAAGTGCTTTCCAACCACTCTGGTCCCATAATTGTAGACCACATGGATTGATAACTGCAAGCATTTAAAGCAAATAAAAATCTCCATTGACTTAAAGTGGACCGAAGGAGCCTAGGAATCCTTTCTTTGACTGGCTGTTTCTCTGCCACCTGACGGTCAAAATGGCCCAAAATTTGGTGTGAATGTAGCTCTGAACAAGTGGTTTCCAGCCATAGTGGTCTCATAATTGTAGACCACATGGATTGATAACTGCAAGCATTTAAAGCAAATTAAAATCTCCATTGACTTAAAGTGGACCGAAGGAGCCTAGGAACCCTTTTTTTGACTGGCTGTTTCTCTGCCACCTGATGGTCAAAATGGCCCAAAATTTGGTGTGAATGTAGCTCTGAGCTAATGCTTTCCAGCCATAGTGGTCCCATAATTGTAAACCAAATGGATTGATAACTGCAAGCATTTAAAGCAAATAAAAATCTCCATTGACTCAAAGTGGACAGAAGGAGCCTAAGAACCCTTTTTTTGACTGGCTGTTTCTCTGCAACCTGATGGTCAAAATGGCCCAAAATTTGGTGTGAATGTAGCTGTGAACAAGTGCTTTCCAACCACTCTGGTCCCATAATTGTAGACCACATGGATTGATATCTGCAAGCATTTAAAGCAAATAAAAATCTCCATTGACTTAAAGTGGACCGAAGGAGCCTAGGAATCCTTTCTTTGACTGGCTGTTTCTCTGCCACCTGACGGTCAAAATGGCCCAAAATTTGTTGTGAATGTAGCTCTGAACAAGTGGTTTCCAGCCATACTGGTCCCATAGTTGTAGACCACATGGATTGATAACTGCAAGCATTTAAAGCAAATTAAAATCTCCATTGACTTAAAGTGGACCAAAGGAGCCTAGGAACCCTTTTTTTGACTGGCTGTTTCTCTGCCACCTGATGGTCAAAATGGCCCAAAATTTGGTGTGAATTGTAACTCTGAGCTAGTGCTTTCCAGCCATAGTGGTCTAATAATTGTAGACCACATGGATTGATAACTGCAAGCATTTAAAGCAAATTAAAATCTCCATTGACTTAAAGTGGACCGAAGGAGCCTAGGAACCCTTTTTTTGACTGGCTGTTTCTCTGCCACCTGATGGTCAAAATGGCCCAAAATTTGGTGTGAATATAGCTCTGAGCTAATGCTTTCCAGCCATAGTGGTCCCATAATTGTAGACCACATGGATTGATAACTGCAAGCATTTAAAGCAAATAAAAATCTCCATTGACTCAAAGTGGACAGAAGGAGCCTAGGAACCCATTTTTTGACTGGCTGTTCTCTGCAACCTGATGGTCAAAATGGCCCAAAATTTAGTGTGAATGTAGCTGTGAACAAGTGCTTTCCAACCACTCTGGTCCCATAATTGTAGACCACATGGATTGATAACTGCAAGCATTTAAAGCAAATAAAAATCTCCATTGACTTAAAGTGGACCGAAGGAGCCTAGGAATCCTTTCTTTGACTGGCTGTTTCTCTGCCACCTGACGGTCAAAATGGCCCAAAATTTGGTGTGAATGTAGCTCTGAACAAGTGGTTTCCAGTCATAGTGGTCTCATAATTGTAGACCACATGGATTGATAACTGCAAGCATTTAAAGCAAATTAAAATCTCCATTGACTTAAAGTGGACCGAAGGAGCCTAGGAACCCTTTTTTTGACTGGCTGTTTCTCTGCCACCTGATGGTCAAAATGGCCCAAAATTTGGTGTGAATGTAGCTCTGAGCTAATGCTTTCCAGCCATAGTGGTCCCATAATTGTAAACCACATGGATTGATAACTGCAAGCATTTAAAGCAAATAAAAATCTCCATTGACTCAAAGTGGACAGAAGGAGCCTAAGAACCCTTTTTTTGACTGGCTGTTTCTCTGCAACCTGATGGTCAAAATGGCCCAAAATTTGGTGTGAATGTAGCTGTGAACAAGTGCTTTCCAACCACTCTGGTCCCATAATTGTAGACCACATGGATTGATAACTGCAAGCATTTAAAGCAAATAAAAATCTCCATTGACTTAAAGTGGACCGAAGGAGCCTAGGAATCCTTTCTTTGACTGGCTGTTTCTCTGCCACCTGACGGTCAAAATGGCCCAAAATTTGTTGTGAATGTAGCTCTGAACAAGTGGTTTCCAGCCATACTGGTCCCATAGTTGTAGACCACATGGATTGATAACTGCAAGCATTTAAAGCAAATTAAAATCTCCATTGACTTAAAGTGGACCAAAGGAGCCTAGGAACCCTTTTTTTGACTGGCTGTTTCTCTGCCACCTGATGGTCAAAATGGCCCAAAATTTGGTGTGAATTGTAACTCTGAGCTAGTGCTTTCCAGCCATAGTGGTCTAATAATTGTAGACCACATGGATTGATAACTGCAAGCATTTAAAGCAAATTAAAATCTCCATTGACTTAAAGTGGACCGAAGGAGCCTAGGAACCCTTTTTTTGACTGGCTGTTTCTCTGCCACCTGATGGTCAAAATGGCCCAAAATTTGGTGTGAATATAGCTCTGAGCTAATGCTTTCCAGCCATAGTGGTCCCATAATTGTAGACCACATGGATTGATAACTGCAAGCATTTAAAGCAAATAAAAATCTCCATTGACTCAAAGTGGACAGAAGGAGCCTAGGAACCCTTTTTTTGACTGGCTGTTTCTCTGCAACCTGATGGTCAAAATGGCCCAAAATTTAGTGTGAATGTAGCTGTGAACAAGTGCTTTCCAACCACTCTGGTCCCATAATTGTAGACCACATGGATTGATAACTGCAAGCATTTAAAGCAAATAAAAATCTCCATTGACTTAAAGTGGACCGAAGGAGCCTAGGAACCCTTTTTTTGACTGGCTGTTTCTCTGCCACCTGATGGTCAAAATGGCCCAAAATTTGGTGGGAATGTAGCTCTGAGCTAGTGCTTTCCAGCCATAGTGGTCTCATAATTGTAGACCACATGGATTGATAACTGCAAGCATTTAAAGCAAATAAAAATCTCCATTGACTCAAAGTGGACAGAAGGAGCCTAGGAACCCTTTTTTTGACTGGCTGTTTCTCTGCAACCTGATGGTCAAAATGGCCCAAAATTTAGTGTGAATGTAGCTGTGAACAAGTGCTTTCCAACCACTCTGGTCCCATAATTGTAGACCACATGGATTGATAACTGCAAGCATTTAAAGCAAATAAAAATCTCCATTGACTTAAAGTGGACCGAAGGAGCCTAGGAATCCTTTCTTTGACTGGCTGTTTCTCTGCCACCTGATGGTCAAAATGGCCCAAAATTTGGTGTGAATGTAGCTCTGAACAAGTGGTTTCCAGCCATAGTGGTCTCATAATTGTAGACCACATGGATTGATAACTGCAAGCATTTAAAGCAAATAAAAATCTCCATTGACTTAAAGTGGACCGAAGGAGCCTAGGAATCCTTTCTTTGACTGGTTGTTTCTCTGCCACCTGACGGTCAAAATGGTCAAAAATTTGGTGTGAATGTAGCTCTGAACAAGTGGTTTCCAGCCATAGTGGTCTCATAATTGTAGACCACATGGATTGATAACTGCAAGCATTTAAAGCAAATTAAAATCTCCATTGACTTAAAGTGGACCGAAGGAGCCTAGGAACCCTTTTTTTGACTGGCTGTTTCTCTGCCACCTGATGGTCAAAATGGCCCAAAATTTGGTGTGAATGTAGCTCTGAGCTAATGCTTTCCAGCCATAGTGGTCCCATAATTGTAAACCACATGGATTGATAACTGCAAGCATTTAAAGCAAATAAAAATCTCCATTGACTCAAAGTGGACAGAAGGAGCCTAAGAACCCTTTTTTTGACTGGCTGTTTCTCTGCAACCTGATGGTCAAAATGGCCCAAAATTTGGTGTGAATGTAGCTGTGAACAAGTGCTTTCCAACCACTCTGGTCCCATAATTGTAGACCACATGGATTGATAACTGCAAGCATTTAAAGCAAATAAAAATCTCCATTGACTTAAAGTGGACCGAAGGAGCCTAGGAATCCTTTCTTTGACTGGCTGTTTCTCTGCCACCTGATGGTCAAAATGGCCCAAAATTTGGTGTGAATGTAGCTCTGAGCTAGTGCTTTCCAACCACTCTGGTCCCATAATTGTAGACCACATGGATTGATAACTGCAAGCATTTAAAGCAAATAAAAATCTCCATTGACTTAAAGTGGACCGAAGGAGCCTAGGAATCCTTTCTTTGACTGGCTGTTTCTCTACCACCTGACGGTCAAAATGGCCCAAAATTTGGTGTGAATGTAGCTCTGAACATGTGGTTTCCAGCCATACTGGTCCCATAATTGTAGACCACATGGATTGATAACTGCAAGCATTTAAAGCAAATTAAAATCTCCATTGACTCAAAGTGGACCGAAGGAGCCTAGGAACCCTTTTTTTGACTGGCTGTTTCTCTGCCACCTGATGGTCAAAATGGCCCAAAATTTGGTGTGAATGTAGCTCTGAGCTAGTGATTTCCAGCCATAGTGGTCTCATAATTGTAGACCACATGGATTGATAACTGCAAGCATTTAAAGCAAATTAAAATCTCCATTGACTTAAAGTGGACCGAAGGAGCCTAGGAACCCTTTTTTGACTGGCAGTTTCTCTGCGACCTGATGGTCAAAATGGCCCAAAATTTGGTGTGAATGTAGCTCTGAGCTAGTGATTTCCAGCCATAGTGGTCTCATAATTGTAGACCACATGGATTGATAACTGCAAGCATTTAAAGCAAATTAAAATCTCCATTGACTTAAAGTGGACCGAAGGAGCCTAGGAACCCTTTTTTTGACTGGCTGTTTCTCTGCCACCTGATGGTCAAAATGGCCCAAAATTTGGTGTGAATATAGCTCTGAGCTAATGCTTTCCAGCCATAGTGGTCCCATAATTGTAGACCACATGGATTGATAACTGCAAGCATTTAAAGCAAATAAAAATCTCCATTGACTCAAAGTGGACAGAAGGAGCCTAGGAACCCTTTTTTTGACTGGCTGTTTCTCTGCAACCTGATGGTCAAAATGGCCCAAAATTTAGTGTGAATGTAGCTGTGAACAAGTGCTTTCCAACCACTCTGGTCCCATAATTGTAGACCACATGGATTGATAACTGCAAGCATTTAAAGCAAATAAAAATCTCCATTGACTTAAAGTGCACCGAAGGAGCCTAGGAATCCTTTCTTTGACTGGCTGTTTCTCTGCCACCTGACGGTCAAAATGGCCCAAAATTTGGTGTGAATGTAGCTCTGAACAAGTGGTTTCCAGCCACAGTGGTCTCATAATTGTAGACCACATGGATTGATAACTGCAAGCATTTAAAGCAAATAAAAATCTCCATTGACTTAAAGTGGACCGAAGGAGCCTAGGAATCCTTTCTTTGACTGGCTGTTTCTCTGCCACCTGACGGTCAAAATGGCCCAAAAATTTGTTGTGAATGTAGCTCTGAACAAGTGGTTTCCAGCCATACTGGTCCCATAGTTGTAGACCACATGGATTGATAACTGCAAGCATTTAAAGCAAATTAAAATCTCCATTGACTTAAAGTGGACCAAAGGAGCCTAGGAACCCTTTTTTTGACCGGCTGTTTCTCTGCCACCTGATGGTCAAAATGGCCCAAAATTTGGTGTGAATGTAGCTCTGAGCTAGTGCTTTCCAACCACTCTGGTCCCATAATTGTAGACCACATGGATTGATAACTGCAAGCATTTAAAGCAAATAAAAATCTCCATTGACTTAAAGTGGACCGAAGGAGCCTAGGAATCCTTTCTTTGACTGGCTGTTTCTCTGCCACCTGACGGTCAAAATGGCCCAAAATTTGGTGTGAATGTAGCTCTGAACAAGTGGTTTCCAGCCATACTGGTCCCATAATTGTAGACCACATGGATTGATAACTGCAAGCATTTAAAGCAAATTAAAATCTCCATTGACTCAAAGTGGACCGAAGGAGCCTAGGAACCCTTTTTTTGACTGGCTGTTTCTCTGCCACCTGATGGTCAAAATGGCCCAAAATTTGGTGTGAATGTAGCTCTGAGCTAGTGATTTCCAGCCATAGTGGTCTCATAATTGTAGACCACATGGATTGATAACTGCAAGCATTTAAAGCAAATTAAAATCTCCATTGACTTAAAGTGGACCGAAGGAGCCTAGGAACCCTTTTTTGACTGGCAGTTTCTCTGCGACCTGATGGTCAAAATGGCCCAAAATTTGTTGTGAATGTAGCTCTGAGCTAGTGATTTCCAGCCATAGTGGTCTCATAATTGTAGACCACATGGATTGATAACTGCAAGCATTTAAAGCAAATTAAAATCTCCATTGACTTAAAGTGGACCGAAGGAGCCTAGGAACCCTTTTTTTGACTGGCTGTTTCTCTGCCACCTGATGGTCAAAATGGCCCAAAATTTGGTGTGAATATAGCTCTGAGCTAATGCTTTCCAGCCATAGTGGTCCCATAATTGTAGACCACATGGATTGATAACTGCAAGCATTTAAAGCAAATAAAAATCTCCATTGACTCAAAGTGGACAGAAGGAGCCTAGGAACCCTTTTTTTGACTGGCTGTTTCTCTGCAACCTGATGGTCAAAATGGCCCAAAATTTAGTGTGAATGTAGCTGTGAACAAGTGCTTTCCAACCACTCTGGTCCCATAATTGTAGACCACATGGATTGATAACTGCAAGCATTTAAAGCAAATAAAAATCTCCATTGACTTAAAGTGGACCGAAGGAGCCTAGGAATCCTTTCTTTGACTGGCTGTTTCTCTGCCACCTGACGGTCAAAATGGCCCAAAATTTGGTGTGAATGTAGCTCTGAACAAGTGGTTTCCAGCCATAGTGGTCTCATAATTGTAGACCACATGGATTGATAACTGCAAGCATTTAAAGCAAATTAAAATCTCCATTGACTTAAAGTGGACAGAAGGAGCCTAAGAACCCTATTTTTGACTGGCTGTTTCTCTGCAACCTGATGGTCAAAATGGCCCAAAATTTGGTGTGAATGTAGCTCTGAGCTAATGCTTTCCAGCCATAGTGGTCCCATAATTGTAAACCACATGGATTGATAACTGCAAGCATTTAAAGCAAATAAAAATCTCCATTGACTCAAAGTGGACAGAAGGAGCCTAAGAACCCTTTTTTTGACTGGCTGTTTCTCTGCAACCTGATGGTCAAAATGGCCCAAAATTTGGTGTGAATGTAGCTGTGAACAAGAGCTTTCCAACCACTCTGGTCCCATAATTGTAGACCACATGGATTGATAACTGCAAGCATTTAAAGCAAATAAAAATCTCCATTGACTTAAAGTGGACCGAAGGAGCCTAGGAATCCTTTCTTTGACTGGCTGTTTCTCTGCCACCTGACGGTCAAAATGGCCCAAAATTTGGTGTGAATGTAGCTCTGAACAAGTGGTTTCCAGCCATACTGGTCCCATAGTTGTAGACCACATGGATTGATAACTGCAAGCATTTAAAGCAAATTAAAACCTCCATTGACTTAAAGTGGACCAAAGGAGCCTAGGAACCCTTTTTTTGACTGGCTGTTTCTCTGCCACCTGATGGTCAAAATGGCCCAAAATTTGGTGTGAATTGTAACTCTGAGCTAGTGCTTTCCAGCCATAGTGGTCTAATAATTGTAGACCACATGGATTGATAACTGCAAGCATTTAAAGCAAATTAAAATCTCCATTGACTTAAAGTGGACCGAAGGAGCCTAGGAACCCTTTTTTTGACTGGCTGTTTCTCTGCCACCTGATGGTCAAAATGGCCCAAAATTTGGTGTGAATGTAGCTCTGAGCTAGTGCTTTCCAGCCATAGTGGTCTCATAATTGTAGACCACATGGATTGATAACTGCAAGCATTTAAAGCAAATAAAAATCTCCATTGACTCAAAGTGGACAGAAGGAGCCTAGGAACCCTTTTTTTGACTGGCTGTTTCTCTGCAACCTGATGGTCAAAATGGCCCAAAATTTAGTGTGAATGTAGCTGTGAACAAGTGCTTTCCAACCACTCTGGTCCCATAATTGTAGACCACATGGATTGATAACTGCAAGCATTTAAAGCAAATAAAAATCTCCATTGACTTAAAGTGGACCGAAGGAGCCTAGGAATCCTTTCTTTCACTGGCTGTTTCTCTGCCACCTGACAGTCAAAATGGCCCAAAATTTGGTGTGAATGTAGCTCTGAACAAGTGGTTTCCAGCCATAGTGGTCTCATAATTGTAGACCACATGGATTGATAACTGCAAGCATTTAAAGCAAATTAAAATCTCCATTGACTTAAAGTGGACCGAAGGAGCCTAGGAACCCTTTTTTTGACTGGCTGTTTCTCTGCCACCTGATGGTCAAAATGGCCCAAAATTTGGTGTGAATGTAGCTCTGAGCTAATGCTTTCCAGCCATAGTGGTCCCATAATTGTAAACCACATGGATTGATAACTGCAAGCATTTAAAGCAAATAAAAATCTCCATTGACTCAAAGTGGACAGAAGGAGCCTAAGAACCCTTTTTTTGACTGGCTGTTTCTCTGCAACCTGATGGTCAAAATGGCCCAAAATTTGGTGTGAATGTAGCTGTGAACAAGTGCTTTCCAACCACTCTGGTCCCATAATTGTAGACCACATGGATTGATAACTGCAAGCATTTAAAGCAAATAAAAATCTCCATTGACTTAAAGTGGACCGAAGGAGCCTAGGAATCCTTTCTTTGACTGGCTGATTCTCTGCCACCTGACGGTCAAAATGGCCCAAAATTTGTTGTGAATGTAGCTCTGAACAAGTGGTTTCCAGCCATACTGGTCCCATAGTTGTAGACCACATGGATTGATAACTGCAAGCATTTAAAGCAAATTAAAATCTCCATTGACTTAAAGTGGACCAAAGGAGCCTAGGAACCCTTTTTTTGACTGGCTGTTTCTCTGCCACCTGATGGTCAAAATGGCCCAAAATTTGGTGTGAATTGTAACTCTGAGCTAGTGCTTTCCAGCCATAGTGGTCTAATAATTGTAGACCACATGGATTGATAACTGCAAGCATTTAAAGCAAATTAAAATCTCCATTGACTTAAAGTGGACCGAAGGAGCCTAGGAACCCTTTTTTTGACTGGCTGTTTCTCTGCCACCTGATGGTCAAAATGGCCCAAAATTTGGTGTGAATATAGCTCTGAGCTAATGCTTTCCAGCCATAGTGGTCCCATAATTGTAGACCACATGGATTGATAACTGCAAGCATTTAAAGCAAATAAAAATCTCCATTGACTCAAAGTGGACAGAAGGAGCCTAGGAACCCTTTTTTTGACTGGCTGTTTCTCTGCAACCTGATGGTCAAAATGGCCCAAAATTTAGTGTGAATGTAGCTGTGAACAAGTGCTTTCCAACCACTCTGGTCCCATAATTGTAGACCACATGGATTGATAACTGCAAGCATTTAAAGCAAATAAAAATCTCCATTGACTTAAAGTGGACCGAAGGAGCCTAGGAACCCTTTTTTTGACTGGCTGTTTCTCTGCCACCTGATGGTCAAAATGGCCCAAAATTTGGTGTGAATGTAGCTCTGAGCTAGTGCTTTCCAGCCATAGTGGTCTCATAATTGTAGACCACATGGATTGATAACTGCAAGCATTTAAAGCAAATAAAAATCTCCATTGACTCAAAGTGGACAGAAGGAGCCTAGGAACCCTTTTTTTGACTGGCTGTTTCTCTGCAACCTGATGGTCAAAATGGCCCAAAATTTAGTGTGAATGTAGCTGTGAACAAGTGCTTTCCAACCACTCTGGTCCCATAATTGTAGACCACATGGATTGATAACTGCAAGCATTTAAAGCAAATAAAAATCTCCATTGACTTAAAGTGGACCGAAGGAGCCTAGGAATCCTTTCTTTGACTGGCTGTTTCTCTGCCACCTGACGGTCAAAATGGCCCAAAATTTGGTGTGAATGTAGCTCTGAACAAGTGGTTTCCAGCCATAGTGGTCTCATAATTGTAGACCACATGGATTGATAACTGCAAGCATTTAAAGCAAATTAAAATCTCCATTGACTTAAAGTGGACCGAAGGAGCCTAGGAACCCTTTTTTTGACTGGCTGTTTCTCTGCCACCTGATGGTCAAAATGGCCCAAAATTTGGTGTGAATGTAGCTCTGAGCTAATGCTTTCCAGCCATAGTGGTCCCATAATTGTAAACCACATGGATTGATAACTGCAAGCATTTAAAGCAAATAAAAATCTCCATTGACTCAAAGTGGACAGAAGGAGCCTAAGAACCCTTTTTTTGACTGGCTGTTTCTCTGCAACCTGATGGTCAAAATGGCCCAAAATTTGGTGTGAATGTAGCTGTGAACAAGTGCTTTCCAACCACTCTGGTCCCATAATTGTAGACCACATGGATTGATATCTGCAAGCATTTAAAGCAAATAAAAATCTCCATTGACTTAAAGTGGACCGAAGGAGCCTAGGAATCCTTTCTTTGACTGGCTGTTTCTCTGCCACCTGACGGTCAAAATGGCCCAAAATTTGTTGTGAATGTAGCTCTGAACAAGTGGTTTCCAGCCATACTGGTCCCATAGTTGTAGACCACATGGATTGATAACTGCAAGCATTTAAAGCAAATTAAAATCTCCATTGACTTAAAGTGGACCAAAGGAGCCTAGGAACCCTTTTTTTGACTGGCTGT
The DNA here is from genome assembly GCA_031769625.1 of Taudactylus pleione. Classification (NCBI taxonomy): domain Eukaryota; kingdom Metazoa; phylum Chordata; class Amphibia; order Anura; family Myobatrachidae; genus Taudactylus; species Taudactylus pleione. The sequence goes on from JAUIMM010002747.1 coordinate 116,369, forward strand.
TTCTCTGCCACCTGATGGTCAAAATGGCCCAAAATTTGGTGTGAATTGTAACTCTGAGCTAGTGCTTTCCAGCCATAGTGGTCTAATAATTGTAGACCACATGGATTGATAACTGCAAGCATTTAAAGCAAATTAAAATCTCCATTGACTTAAAGTGGACCGAAGGAGCCTAGGAACCCTTTTTTTGACTGGCTGTTTCTCTGCCACCTGATGGTCAAAATGGCCCAAAATTTGGTGTGAATATAGCTCTGAGCTAATGCTTTCCAGCCATAGTGGTCCCATAATTGTAGACCACATGGATTGATAACTGCAAGCATTTAAAGCAAATTAAAATCTCCATTGACTCAAAGTGGACAGAAGGAGCCTAGGAACCCTTTTTTTGACTGGCTGTTCTCTGCAACCTGATGGTCAAAATGGCCCAAAATTTAGTGTGAATGTAGCTGTGAACAAGTGCTTTCCAACCACTCTGGTCCCATAATTGTAGACCACATGGATTGATAACTGCAAGCATTTAAAGCAAATAAAAATCTCCATTGACTTAAAGTGGACCGAAGGAGCCTAGGAATCCTTTCTTTGACTGGCTGTTTCTCTGCCACCTGACGGTCAAAATGGCCCAAAATTTGGTGTGAATGTAGCTCTGAACAAGTGGTTTCCAGCCATAGTGGTCTCATAATTGTAGACCACATGGATTGATAACTGCAAGCATTTAAAGCAAATTAAAATCTCCATTGACTTAAAGTGGACCGAAGGAGCCTAGGAACCCTTTTTTTGACTGGCTGTTTCTCTGCCACCTGATGGTCAAAATGGCCCAAAATTTGGTGTGAATGTAGCTCTGAGCTAATGCTTTCCAGCCATAGTGGTCTAATAATTGTAGACCACATGGATTGATAACTGCAAGCATTTAAAGCAAATTAAAATCTCCATTGACTTAAAGTGGACCGAAGGAGCCTAGGAACCCTTTTTTTGACTGGCTGTTTCTCTGCCACCTGATGGTCAAAATGGCCCAAAATTTGGTGTGAATATAGCTCTGAGCTAATGCTTTCCAGCCATAGTGGTCCCATAATTGTAGACCACATGGATTGATAACTGCAAGCATTTAAAGCAAATAAAAATCTCCATTGACTCAAAGTGGACAGAAGGAGCCTAGGAACCCTTTTTTTGACTGGCTGTTTCTCTGCAACCTGATGGTCAAAATGGCCCAAAATTTAGTGTGAATGTAGCTGTGAACAAGTGCTTTCCAACCACTCTGGTCCCATAATTGTAGACCACATGGATTGATAACTGCAAGCATTTAAAGCAAATAAAAATCTCCATTGACTTAAAGTGGACCGAAGGAGCCTAGGAATCCTTTCTTTGACTGGCTGTTTCTCTGCCACCTGACGGTCAAAATGGCCCAAAATTTGGTGTGAATGTAGCTCTGAACAAGTGGTTTCCAGCCATAGTGGTCTCATAATTGTAGACCACATGGATTGATAACTGCAAGCATTTAAAGCAAATTAAAATCTCCATTGACTTAAAGTGGACAGAAGGAGCCTAAGAACCCTATTTTTGACTGGCTGTTTCTCTGCAACCTGATGGTCAAAATGGCCCAAAATTTGGTGTGAATGTAGCTCTGAGCTAATGCTTTCCAGCCATAGTGGTCCCATAATTGTAAACCACATGGATTGATAACTGCAAGCATTTAAAGCAAATAAAAATCTCCATTGACTCAAAGTGGACAGAAGGAGCCTAAGAACCCTTTTTTTGACTGGCTGTTTCTCTGCAACCTGATGGTCAAAATGGCCCAAAATTTGGTGTGAATGTAGCTGTGAACAAGAGCTTTCCAACCACTCTGGTCCCATAATTGTAGACCACATGGATTGATAACTGCAAGCATTTAAAGCAAATAAAAATCTCCATTGACTTAAAGTGGACCGAAGGAGCCTAGGAATCCTTTCTTTGACTGGCTGTTTCTCTGCCACCTGACGGTCAAAATGGCCCAAAATTTGGTGTGAATGTAGCTCTGAACAAGTGGTTTCCAGCCATACTGGTCCCATAGTTGTAGACCACATGGATTGATAACTGCAAGCATTTAAAGCAAATTAAAACCTCCATTGACTTAAAGTGGACCAAAGGAGCCTAGGAACCCTTTTTTTGACTGGCTGTTTCTCTGCCACCTGATGGTCAAAATGGCCCAAAATTTGGTGTGAATTGTAACTCTGAGCTAGTGCTTTCCAGCCATAGTGGTCTAATAATTGTAGACCACATGGATTGATAACTGCAAGCATTTAAAGCAAATTAAAATCTCCATTGACTTAAAGTGGACCGAAGGAGCCTAGGAACCCTTTTTTTGACTGGCTGTTTCTCTGCCACCTGATGGTCAAAATGGCCCAAAATTTGGTGTGAATGTAGCTCTGAGCTAGTGCTTTCCAGCCATAGTGGTCTCATAATTGTAGACCACATGGATTGATAACTGCAAGCATTTAAAGCAAATAAAAATCTCCATTGACTCAAAGTGGACAGAAGGAGCCTAGGAACCCTTTTTTTGACTGGCTGTTTCTCTGCAACCTGATGGTCAAAATGGCCCAAAATTTAGTGTGAATGTAGCTGTGAACAAGTGCTTTCCAACCACTCTGGTCCCATAATTGTAGACCACATGGATTGATAACTGCAAGCATTTAAAGCAAATAAAAATCTCCATTGACTTAAAGTGGACCGAAGGAGCCTAGGAATCCTTTCTTTCACTGGCTGTTTCTCTGCCACCTGACAGTCAAAATGGCCCAAAATTTGGTGTGAATGTAGCTCTGAACAAGTGGTTTCCAGCCATAGTGGTCTCATAATTGTAGACCACATGGATTGATAACTGCAAGCATTTAAAGCAAATTAAAATCTCCATTGACTTAAAGTGGACCGAAGGAGCCTAGGAACCCTTTTTTTGACTGGCTGTTTCTCTGCCACCTGATGGTCAAAATGGCCCAAAATTTGGTGTGAATGTAGCTCTGAGCTAATGCTTTCCAGCCATAGTGGTCCCATAATTGTAAACCACATGGATTGATAACTGCAAGCATTTAAAGCAAATAAAAATCTCCATTGACTCAAAGTGGACAGAAGGAGCCTAAGAACCCTTTTTTTGACTGGCTGTTTCTCTGCAACCTGATGGTCAAAATGGCCCAAAATTTGGTGTGAATGTAGCTGTGAACAAGTGCTTTCCAACCACTCTGGTCCCATAATTGTAGACCACATGGATTGATAACTGCAAGCATTTAAAGCAAATAAAAATCTCCATTGACTTAAAGTGGACCGAAGGAGCCTAGGAATCCTTTCTTTGACTGGCTGATTCTCTGCCACCTGACGGTCAAAATGGCCCAAAATTTGTTGTGAATGTAGCTCTGAACAAGTGGTTTCCAGCCATACTGGTCCCATAGTTGTAGACCACATGGATTGATAACTGCAAGCATTTAAAGCAAATTAAAATCTCCATTGACTTAAAGTGGACCAAAGGAGCCTAGGAACCCTTTTTTTGACTGGCTGTTTCTCTGCCACCTGATGGTCAAAATGGCCCAAAATTTGGTGTGAATTGTAACTCTGAGCTAGTGCTTTCCAGCCATAGTGGTCTAATAATTGTAGACCACATGGATTGATAACTGCAAGCATTTAAAGCAAATTAAAATCTCCATTGACTTAAAGTGGACCGAAGGAGCCTAGGAACCCTTTTTTTGACTGGCTGTTTCTCTGCCACCTGATGGTCAAAATGGCCCAAAATTTGGTGTGAATATAGCTCTGAGCTAATGCTTTCCAGCCATAGTGGTCCCATAATTGTAGACCACATGGATTGATAACTGCAAGCATTTAAAGCAAATAAAAATCTCCATTGACTCAAAGTGGACAGAAGGAGCCTAGGAACCCTTTTTTTGACTGGCTGTTTCTCTGCAACCTGATGGTCAAAATGGCCCAAAATTTAGTGTGAATGTAGCTGTGAACAAGTGCTTTCCAACCACTCTGGTCCCATAATTGTAGACCACATGGATTGATAACTGCAAGCATTTAAAGCAAATAAAAATCTCCATTGACTTAAAGTGGACCGAAGGAGCCTAGGAACCCTTTTTTTGACTGGCTGTTTCTCTGCCACCTGATGGTCAAAATGGCCCAAAATTTGGTGTGAATGTAGCTCTGAGCTAGTGCTTTCCAGCCATAGTGGTCTCATAATTGTAGACCACATGGATTGATAACTGCAAGCATTTAAAGCAAATAAAAATCTCCATTGACTCAAAGTGGACAGAAGGAGCCTAGGAACCCTTTTTTTGACTGGCTGTTTCTCTGCAACCTGATGGTCAAAATGGCCCAAAATTTAGTGTGAATGTAGCTGTGAACAAGTGCTTTCCAACCACTCTGGTCCCATAATTGTAGACCACATGGATTGATAACTGCAAGCATTTAAAGCAAATAAAAATCTCCATTGACTTAAAGTGGACCGAAGGAGCCTAGGAATCCTTTCTTTGACTGGCTGTTTCTCTGCCACCTGACGGTCAAAATGGCCCAAAATTTGGTGTGAATGTAGCTCTGAACAAGTGGTTTCCAGCCATAGTGGTCTCATAATTGTAGACCACATGGATTGATAACTGCAAGCATTTAAAGCAAATTAAAATCTCCATTGACTTAAAGTGGACCGAAGGAGCCTAGGAACCCTTTTTTTGACTGGCTGTTTCTCTGCCACCTGATGGTCAAAATGGCCCAAAATTTGGTGTGAATGTAGCTCTGAGCTAATGCTTTCCAGCCATAGTGGTCCCATAATTGTAAACCACATGGATTGATAACTGCAAGCATTTAAAGCAAATAAAAATCTCCATTGACTCAAAGTGGACAGAAGGAGCCTAAGAACCCTTTTTTTGACTGGCTGTTTCTCTGCAACCTGATGGTCAAAATGGCCCAAAATTTGGTGTGAATGTAGCTGTGAACAAGTGCTTTCCAACCACTCTGGTCCCATAATTGTAGACCACATGGATTGATATCTGCAAGCATTTAAAGCAAATAAAAATCTCCATTGACTTAAAGTGGACCGAAGGAGCCTAGGAATCCTTTCTTTGACTGGCTGTTTCTCTGCCACCTGACGGTTCAAAATGGCCCAAAATTTGTTGTGAATGTAGCTCTGAACAAGTGGTTTCCAGCCATACTGGTCCCATAGTTGTAGACCACATGGATTGATAACTGCAAGCATTTAAAGCAAATTAAAATCTCCATTGACTTAAAGTGGACCAAAGGAGCCTAGGAACCCTTTTTTTGACTGGCTGTTTCTCTGCCACCTGATGGTCAAAATGGCCCAAAATTTGGTGTGAATTGTAACTCTGAGCTAGTGCTTTCCAGCCATAGTGGTCTAATAATTGTAGACCACATGGATTGATAACTGCAAGCATTTAAAGCAAATTAAAATCTCCATTGACTTAAAGTGGACCGAAGGAGCCTAGGAACCCTTTTTTTGACTGGCTGTTTCTCTGCCACCTGATGGTCAAAATGGCCCAAAATTTGGTGTGAATATAGCTCTGAGCTAATGCTTTCCAGCCATAGTGGTCCCATAATTGTAGACCACATGGATTGATAACTGCAAGCATTTAAAGCAAATTAAAATCTCCATTGACTCAAAGTGGGACAGAAGGAGCCTAGGAACCCTTTTTTTGACTGGCTGTTCTCTGCAACCTGATGGTCAAAATGGCCCAAAATTTAGTGTGAATGTAGCTGTGAACAAGTGCTTTCCAACCACTCTGGTCCCATAATTGTAGACCACATGGATTGATAACTGCAAGCATTTAAAGCAAATAAAAATCTCCATTGACTTAAAGTGGACCGAAGGAGCCTAGGAATCCTTTCTTTGACTGGCTGTTTCTCTGCCACCTGACGGTCAAAATGGCCCAAAATTTGGTGTGAATGTAGCTCTGAACAAGTGGTTTCCAGCCATAGTGGTCTCATAATTGTAGACCACATGGATTGATAACTGCAAGCATTTAAAGCAAATTAAAATCTCCATTGACTTAAAGTGGACCGAAGGAGCCTAGGAACCCTTTTTTTGACTGGCTGTTTCTCTGCCACCTGATGGTCAAAATGGCCCAAAATTTGGTGTGAATGTAGCTCTGAGCTAATGCTTTCCAGCCATAGTGGTCTAATAATTGTAGACCACATGGATTGATAACTGCAAGCATTTAAAGCAAATTAAAATCTCCATTGACTTAAAGTGGACCGAAGGAGCCTAGGAACCCTTTTTTTGACTGGCTGTTTCTCTGCCACCTGATGGTCAAAATGGCCCAAAATTTGGTGTGTGAATATAGCTCTGAGCTAATGCTTTCCAGCCATAGTGGTCCCATAATTGTAGACCACATGGATTGATAACTGCAAGCATTTAAAGCAAATTAAAATCTCCATTGACTCAAAGTGGACAGAAGGAGCCTAGGAACCCTTTTTTTGACTGGCTGTTCTCTGCAACCTGATGGTCAAAATGGCCCAAAATTTAGTGTGAATGTAGCTGTGAACAAGTGCTTTCCAACCACTCTGGTCCCATAATTGTAGACCACATGGATTGATAACTGCAAGCATTTAAAGCAAATAAAAATCTCCATTGACTTAAAGTGGACCGAAGGAGCCTAGGAATCCTTTCTTTGACTGGCTGTTTCTCTGCCACCTGACGGTCAAAATGGCCCAAAATTTGGTGTGAATGTAGCTCTGAACAAGTGGTTTCCAGCCATAGTGGTCTCATAATTGTAGACCACATGGATTGATAACTGCAAGCATTTAAAGCAAATTAAAATCTCCATTGACTTAAAGTGGACCGAAGGAGCCTAGGAACCCTTTTTTTGACTGGCTGTTTCTCTGCCACCTGATGGTCAAAATGGCCCAAAATTTGGTGTGAATGTAGCTCTGAGCTAATGCTTTCCAGCCATAGTGGTCCCATAATTGTAAACCACATGGATTGATAACTGCAAGCATTTAAAGCAAATAAAAATCTCCATTGACTCAAAGTGGACAGAAGGAGCCTAAGAACCCTTTTTTTGACTGGCTGTTTCTCTGCAACCTGATGGTCAAAATGGCCCAAAATTTGGTGTGAATGTAGCTGTGAACAAGTGCTTTCCAACCACTCTGGTCCCATAATTGTAGACCACATGGATTGATAACTGCAAGCATTTAAAGCAAATAAAAATCTCCATTGACTTAAAGTGGACCGAAGGAGCCTAGGAATCCTTTCTTTGACTGGCTGTTTCTCTGCCACCTGACGGTCAAAATGGCCCAAAATTTGTTGTGAATGTAGCTCTGAACAAGTGGTTTCCAGCCATACTGGTCCCATAGTTGTAGACCACATGGATTGATAACTGCAAGCATTTAAAGCAAATTAAAATCTCCATTGACTTAAAGTGGACCAAAGGAGCCTAGGAACCCTTTTTTTGACTGGCTGTTTCTCTGCCACCTGATGGTCAAAATGGCCCAAAATTTGGTGTGAATTGTAACTCTGAGCTAGTGCTTTCCAGCCATAGTGGTCTAATAATTGTAGACCACATGGATTGATAACTGCAAGCATTTAAAGCAAATTAAAATCTCCATTGACTTAAAGTGGACCGAAGGAGCCTAGGAACCCTTTTTTTGACTGGCTGTTTCTCTGCCACCTGATGGTCAAAATGGCCCAAAATTTGGTGTGAATATAGCTCTGAGCTAATGCTTTCCAGCCATAGTGGTCCCATAATTGTAGACCACATGGATTGATAACTGCAAGCATTTAAAGCAAATAAAAATCTCCATTGACTCAAAGTGGACAGAAGGAGCCTAGGAACCCTTTTTTTGACTGGCTGTTTCTCTGCAACCTGATGGTCAAAATGGCCCAAAATTAAGTGTGAATGTAGCTGTGAACAAGTGCTTTCCAACCACTCTGGTCCCATAATTGTAGACCACATGGATTGATAACTGCAAGCATTTAAAGCAAATAAAAATCTCCATTGACTTAAAGTGGACCGAAGGAGCCTAGGAACCCTTTTTTTGACTGGCTGTTTCTCTGCCACCTGATGGTCAAAATGGCCCAAAATTTGGTGTGAATGTAGCTCTGAGCTAGTGCTTTCCAGCCATAGTGGTCTCATAATTGTAGACCACATGGATTGATAACTGCAAGCATTTAAAGCAAATAA